>JAILXH010290521.1:20858-31482 GCA_023558415.1 Piaractus mesopotamicus | reverse complement strand
GAAGAACAGGGTAACAAAGTATGCAGAGAAACAGATGGACTACAGTCTGTAACTGTAGAACTTCAGAGTGAAACTAAATGGTCAGTGGAGCTGATAAAATAGACAGTGAGTGTAGAAATGAGGTGGACTTAATGAAGCGAATCGTCGGTGTATATATCTTTGGTCTCGAGTAATCTGATCATAAGTGGACAGCAGTTTACACCTGGCATTTCCATGTGTCTCGAATGCGTCTACACTGGTCAAATTCAATGTCCTGCTGTGTTTGTTTTCAGATAAAAAAAGTCCTGCAAGTCCTTGTTTAAGTAAAAGTTCTAAACGTTTAGACTGCATGGACTGCTAGCATATAAAGCGTATATAAGCATATACTGCATTTAATATTCACATTATGATAGTTTTGTGGCCTTGATGGCCTCTGAAGACACACTGGACTCTGTTTACACCTGTACTTAGCGCTGTTTACCTGGGCTGGCTATCATTAAAAATTTTTGGATATGAATACGAATACTTTGATTTCAGTATAATTTCTTGAGCAATACTTATTCTACATGTTCTTTTATAAAGCAGCCATAATATGCAAATTTAGTCTCTTTTTGAACCGTTTAATATTGGAAATGCGTATGATTTACAAAACCGGAAGTGAACTGGATTTTCGTTTTCGTACGTCAGTCAACATTTTATAAAAGTGTTTTTTATTGTGTTTAAATGCTATTTTTTATTTCGCCCTCTGTTAAGGACTGTTTGATATGAACAACGCAATGCAATTTTATCTCTGCATGGCCGTCTTAGTGGAGAGGTGTGAATTGTTTTTCACAGCAGGGGGTTCTCACCCCCCCTCCCTTTCTCCCATCATTGCTCGCTAGCAGCTCAACAACATTTCATACACGGAGAAACAACAGCATCATCCATCTGACTGCAGAATTATGAAGAAAAAATTTTTATTTGATTAAAAATATTCGTGTTCATTTCCATCGGAACGGCCACTAGAGGGCTCTGCAGAAAGAAGTTAACAGACTGGATGTGGGTGTGGCTTAAACTAGAAACGAGTGAGAGGTGCTGGAAGTGGGTTTATCTACTTACTGAAACAGATTGCTGAGTAATCAAGAATGACTGACGTTAATAACATGTTTACAGAATGTAATTTAGACAGCCAATCAGCAGTGAGGATTTTGGTGTAAGCATGCCGATTGACGCTGGCAAGACTGTCGACTTAGGCACTGAAATTTGGTATTGAGTAACAGAATGTTTCTATTTTTTTGGTCCTATTTAAGCAATTCGATCGGAACAATCGGACACCTAACTCCCACCGTCCACTTATGAACAGACCACACAAGACACATGTTAATGCCAGGTATGAATGGGGCCCAATTATGACCACAAATACATTTTTAGGTTAAGCAGACAAAATATTATTTCCAGTGTCGACTGTCTGACCACGCTGAGGTTAGTGGAAGCGCTCAGTAGGTCATTTACTGGCCACTTTATCAGAAACCCCTCTCTTGTAGCTTCACCTCCTGCTGTGCAGACTTAAAAATGATGGTTCTTCAAGGGTTCGTTAGTAAAGAAAGCAGTTCTATATAGAACCATGAACACTCAAAGAACCCTTTGCATGACTAAAGGGCTCTTTGCATCGTGAAGGCGTTCTTCAGATTGATGGAAAATGTGCTATAGATGGTTCTATATAGAACCTTTTTGAAAAGGGTTCTAAATATCACCAAAAGGGGTTCTTCTTTTCTAACAACCTTGACATCGTAACAGTAGAAGATCCCTTTTTGGTACTATATAGAACCTTTTTCAAAAAGAACCATCTATAGCACGTTCTCCGTCAATCTAAGGAACCCTTTCACGATGCGAAGAACCATGCCAAGGGTTAGTTGAGTGTTCAGGGTTCTGTATAGAACCATTGGTACCATCTTTATAAAGTGTTCATGAATGGTTTAAAATGGGTTTATTAATGGTCATTAATTATTAAGGCTTATTCAAATCATTAATAAGCATTTATAACACATAAATAAAAAGGGCAACAGTGACCTGTTGTTTGCCTAATAGTGAAACCAATTCATTTATACAGTTAAACCTCAGATCTGATGTTTACTGCTCTTCGTCTTCCTCATCAGTCAGCATTAAACCTGTCAGCTTCACCTCATTTTCATATTAATCAGATATAACAGCTCAGTTTTGCCCTTTTTATTAATGCTATAACTGTTTATAAATGATTAACGGAGTGTTATGACCTCACTAATAACCATTAACAAACTATTATTAAAACATTCATAAACGCTTTATAAGGGTAGTCTTATTTAAAGCGGTACCGAACCATTTTCTTTACTAAGGAGCCCCTGAAGAACCATCCTTGTGAAGTGTGTACAGTTAGAGACTGTAGCTCATCTGTTGATGCACAGTTTGGATCTTCTAGCCCTTCGTCAATGGTCAGTTTCTGACCTGCTGGATATTTTTAGGGCTGATACACTGTCCAGCAGCAGACGGGCTCCAGTCTGTAACTGTATATCCACAACGTGCACCTATATGGTACGTGTTTTCGATAAAATGGCCAAAATAGTGAAGCAACTCTGTAGGGGTTTCTGATAAACTGGCGAATCAGTGTAAGTGTTCGTGTCTATCTCACCAAGCTGAAGTTATCGTATGTGCTCATTAGCTCCTCCACTCTGTACTGCTCCAGCACCACCACTCCGCTCAGGCTGGGGCTGCGCTGCCGAGCGCAATCCTCACAGTGCACCACGTACGTCTTCCTACTGCTGCTCTCGCTGGTCACGAAGAGCAGGTCGAACACCTCCACCTGCACAAACGCACACGGATGCAATGTCAGTCATGGAGGTCATGCATACAGTGCTGTGCAAAAAAGTGTAAAACACCATATAACAAAAAAAGAACAAAGGGAAGATGAACAAGAAATTCTTGTTGTCAAAAAAAGTTCTTCATATCTTATGCGCTAGTTTGAAGTTCTCAGGTTTCTCGCTGCACTCCAGTCATTGCACGGACTGGTCAGATTCCACCCCCTGATTTAATTTAATGAAGTATTGATTAGATTAGACCAGGTATTAGATGACAACTCAAATAATGCTAGGATGCCACAAGGAGAGGTTTGGAAATGAACACATAGACAGACATAAAATTATTACTTACTATTGTAATATTATCTGTATTTATTTTAATATTAGTGTTTTTCTAATCAAATAAATGTTTTTTACACAGTTAAATAGCCTATGTATTAAGTCTCATATATATTATATATTTGCAAGTGTCTATATGTAATCATAATGTATCCAGCATGTATTATATGTATGCAAATATTTATATGTATTAATGCGCCCAACATGTATTACATATCTAAGTACCTATATGTAACAATAACATGTCCCATGCATTATATATATGGACATGTTACACATATGTGTGCGCGTATAATGGTTTCACTATTAGGCAAACAAAAGGTCACTGTTGCCCTTTTTATTTATGTGTTATAAATGCTTATTAATGATTTTAAGGTCTTTAAGACCTAATTCATAACCATTAATAAACTCATTTTAAACCATTCATGAACTCTTTATGAAGGTAGTCTTATTTTACGGTGGTACCAATGGTCCTACGTAGAACCATGAAAACTCCAAGAACCCTTTGCCTGATTGAAGGGTTCTTCGCATCGTGAAATGGTTCTTCAGATTGATGGAGAATGTGCTGCAGATGGTTCTATACATTACCAAAAATGGTTCCTCTACTGTTACATTGTCAAGCTTTTCACAATAGACGAACTCTAGAACTCCTTTTAAAAAGGTTCTGTATAGAACTATCTACAGCACATTGTCCATCAATCTGAAGAACCATTTAATCATGCAAAGGGTTCTTTGAGTGTTCATGGTTCTATATAGAACCATTTTCTTTACTAAAGAACCCTTGAAGAACAAATTACTTCAAGAGTACAGAGTATAGAAAAAATCTGGCATTAAATCTCAATATGTTAATAAACATAAAATATATACTGGATGTATTTTTTTTCGCCTATAGGTACTTATTGTTATTTACAAGTATCTATATATAATAGTGTGGCCCATATACATTATATATACTTGAGCACATACATGTAATAAGAATTTTTAAACCTGTTCATTTGGTCAGTACATGTTTTTTTACTCAAAACACTAATATTTGAAAAAATAAAAATAACAATAATACAATAAGTACTGATTTTATGTGTATCAATGTGTTGGTTTAACTGTTTCCAAACTGCTTATTAACCCAGTATTATTTGTAGTTATCATCCAGTATGTGGTTTATCTAATAAATCCTTCATTAAATTAAATCAGATGCTGCTGATGGGATTTAAATAATCCATGTGACGTCTGTGTAAGACTGTATATACTGTATAAATGTGAAGAACAGAAGAACATGTTTTCCCCTGATGTTTACTGAAGTTAATCATTAGCTTTGGGCTTGTTCTGTTATGGTATAATTGGGGGCGATAAGTATAATAAAGCACATGTGTTTGTTACCATGAGTGTCTGTAAAAACGTGTAAAAAGACACGTGCACTGCAGATCAGAGCCGTGCGGTGATGGGCGTGTAACTCACGTCGCACTCGTTGCAGTAGTAGGCCGGTTCATCCTTCACTCGGCTTTGGTAGAAGATCTTTTTCCCTGCTGCTATCAGCTGGTCCCGCAGGATCTGGATATGCTTCATGGATTGCAGGAGGCAGTGCCTGCAGGAGAAACAGGACAGGATCATTCAGACCAGCTCATATACATACACATACATTCATGCATGCGTATGAAAAGGCATCCAGATTTGTCAGTATGCGATTACTTTGAATATTAAAGCCTAAATCAGTTTATTTGGAGGACTAAGAGGAATAAAGCCAAATGCCACGGCTATTTTTTCTAATCTTTTTTCTAATCTCTCTCATACTTTAACTTATTAGAATAAGGTAATGCTTATTTCTGCCTAATTAATGTTTATTTTTATTTCAATTTTTATTTCTGCCTAATACGTGTATGTTTATGTGCAATTATATGCTACTGTAACACTGCAAGTTCCCTTTGGGATCAATAAAGTTGTACTTGTCTATCTATCTATCTAAACCTTTCAGGTGAAAAATATTCAAATCATAATTTTTTAGGCAAAACACTTTGAAGATAAATATACCCAACACATTAGCAAGTATCTGCTTTATGCCAATCTAACATTTGCAAATATTTGTTCTTGTTTAATTAACAAAACAGTAAGGGACAAAATCAAACATTACTCATTACCGATTGTAAAGGAAAGCACGGTGTCCCCAAACTTTTGAACGCGTTTTTTTATTTTATTTATTTTTTTTTTAGAATTTGGAGGTGTCAGATTTAGCATCTGATTTCACTCCCTGGGAATTCGTCATGAATCACGTCTTACTAAAACGTGGACCCTAAAATTACTGTTTTCCATCCGGCAGCACAAAACAAGCCTCTACACAAATACGCTGAACTCACCTGATCATTTTGTAAGTGTTCGCGTCTGTTATCTTGATTGTACGGGCGACATTCCAGGAGACATGAATCATGGGAACAATAGACTTGACCTTTTTGACCTCGTTCCACTCGAAGCGCTCCAGAGCCAGCTGATACTGGTACGCTGGGAGGACAAACACGCACAAGCAATTTACTCAGAAGCAGAACACGCACTGATCCCACGAGCCGAACGTAAACCAAGCATGACGTAAAAGCATCTCATTTTTACGGAAACCTCTCTCACCTAGAGCTCGGCTGCAACTAAGCAAAGCTGGAACCTCAATACGCATCACATATGTCTCCTACATTTTACATTTTATAAAAACACAGCACTTTGTGATGAATGAACCAAGAGAAATGGTCGAAGTTTTATTGCAAGGGCAGCAACAATATGTAAAGTTACATAAAAGGACACTTGAGACTTATCAGCTCTAGCACCCCCTGGTGTACACAGTCAGTACTCACAGTTGAGAGGGCCCACGTTCCAGGCAATGTTGTTACACCAGCCCACGGCCTGCACCCAGTGCACAGTGCCGGCATTGATCCACACCAGGTCTCCTGGGCGCTGGATGAAACGGTACACGGGGATGTTGGCCTGGTACAGATCCTCCAGAACGGGCCACCATGAGCCAGTCAGGTAGTCTACTCCATGCCTGAGGGATGACAAGTCAAATTATCTGCTAATGGAATAAGATTACTTGATAAAACTTACTTGATAAAATCACTAAAAAAACAAGTAAAATGTCTTGAATTATTTTTTTTACAACATCAAAGCCATTGAACACAGCAAGATACATATAGATTGTGTTCTGTAAAACACAATTATGAGATGAAGAAGAAAAGCTGAAATTATGGTGAAGAGATGAACTAGAAACAACTCACTTCTCACAGAAATCACTGATGGCCTCCCAGTAATGCTCATGCACAGCAAACCACTCGCAGTCTCCAGGGCCGATGTTGATGTTCACAGAGCAGAAGTTGTTGTTCTCCTGGTGGCCTGAAGAAAACGATACATCACATGTCAAAGGGACTATAACCATATTCAAAAAGTTTTGGGAATATTTTTTACACAAAGGAGCATGTGGAGACCTGGAGTTCTGCTGCCTGGAACCTTCATATACAGCTGGACGGTGTTCATGCCCAGAATGGTGTGACCCACGTGGCTCAGCATGTTATCACTTGAAGAAACACGCATGAACACTGGCAACTTCAGCAACTCCTGCAGCTGGGGCTTCCACCTGCAGTCAAAAACACAACACTCTCTGAAAACACAGTCAATACACAACACTCTCACCATGCACAAATCTGCAAATGGAACTTGGATGGAGTAGTTGGTACCATCTACAGTGTCCTATCAGAGGATCTTAGGTAGAAGTTTACCATCTAACAGCAATTGATGTGGAGGCAATTATTAAAATCTTCACCAGGACCAGAAAGAAAACTTAAGCTCTCATTCCAGAGGATCATATGCAACTGGGAAGAAAACAACAATTTCCAAAGGAGAGGAGCCACAGGATGAGGAAAAACTGCTGCCTCTACTGCACAAAACCTGCCTATTTCCATTTTCCCTGCCCAAACTGTCTGAAACTTTCAGGTTTCATTCAGAATCAGAAGGCCTATGATGAGCTTCTCCTGTGTACCCAGCCTCCAGGGTCCAACTGCCAGTTACCCTCTCTTGGGATAACCAACAGCACCATTTCTAGGCCCCAGGCTATTCCTTCTCTTATCACCTGAAAGAGAGCAACTATGGATGGGTAATTCCTCTGGGTTTATCCACCTGTCCACCTCTCCTGTTGGGTGAAATGCAGTGGCCTCAGGCCATGTATTCATTCCAAGGACTTCAATAAGATACTGTAAAAACAGTGGTATCCACCCCCCCCCCCCCTGTAACTACACCATTAATACCAAGCTGGACCTGAAAAGGACATTCAATCTAGGCCGCATCTGGCAAGGGGAGGAGGGAAAATCATGTTCAACACTCACAGCGACCACTATGAGTACAATCTCCCCTGCTTTGTATCTGTCCAAGACCTACCAGGGATATTTCTGGCACCTAACACTACTTCTGAAGCACCATTGTATGTCAAATCGGAGAAGACTACATTTCATGTGCCCAGTTTCTACTTATGGGCTTTGGAGGTTTCCATGAGCAGCATCCAAATGAACCTTGGTAAAGTCAAAGCAGTTAAGGAATGGCTATGGCCCACTTCTTCCACGAAGGTACAACACTTCTTGGGTTTTCCAACTAAATAAAAAACAAAAACCAAAGACCCTCTTCAAAGTCTTTGACGCACCATAAGCCCATTCTTCCGAGCTCCAAAACTTTTGCTCCTGTTGAATGGGAATCTGAAGCCAAAAGGTTCAGCAAAAGAACTCTCAGAGGGGCTCATCTATGGAACCTTAACCTAGGTAACCTCTTTATGGTTGCTTGTCCTGATGTGTTGCAGTGCGAACGCTCCACCAAGCTGATGGAGCATACATGGGTGACCAGGACTGTCAAATTCCTCCAAAGCTGCTTCTGGTAGCCCAGCATTGAGGGTAATGTATAGGAATTGCCACTGCAAGCTTCTCTGCTTCGTTTGCTATTCACTCTCACATTTCTATAGGTTCTGTCACTAGCCTGCTCACCTTTCCAATGTACTTATGGTAGCGGTGGACAGATTTTCCAAGGCTTGTCATTCTGTTTCACTAGCCAAGTTCCCTTTAGCCTATAAAACCACTGCTCAGCTGTGTTCACAATCACAAATGTAACAAAAAGATATTCTTTCTTAGATCACCCTTGTTTGTGCATATCTGTCTTACCTCTTTGGGTCAGAGAGGTCAATGTTGGTTCCAAACTTGATGATTTTCCCAATGGCTTTCTGATCAGAACTAAAAGAAAAAAGATACACATAATTTCCCACAGTGAGCAACACATCACTGGAGAGCCAGATGATAATGAGTAAACATTAAGAAATAATAAAATAAGTAAGGCATCTTCTGACTTGGATGTGCCGGAGATAGAAGGGGTGATGGACAAAGACTCTGATTTCAACTCGACTGGTTCAGATTTTTTCTCTCCCTCATCTTCATCCTCGCTGTCCTTCTCTTCCTGAAAGAGATGCATAAAAGTAGAAAAGATTATGAAACCTGTTCTTACTACACAGTGTGTGCTTCTTGTGAGGCCTGCACCTTGTGCTGATGATTATAGAAAGACATGGACATTTAGGATTTGCTGGGACAGTGTGCTGGAGGAAAAATATTTTTCTTGGGATGAAAAGCAGCTTTTATTTATAAAACAACAAAAGCCACAAGATTTGCTTTTGGTTACTGATGTTAATGGGTGGGTTATACTTAGCTGTAGACACAGCAGTTGTTACAGTATGCATAGCTCAATGTAAAACCATAAAGAATGCCCTTGTGCTTTTGCGTATGTACCTGTAGGCTCTCCTGGAAGCTGGAGGCCTGATACTGAGCATACTTGGCAATGGTGGTGTGGGATCGGCTGCTTTCACATGGCCAAGTCTGAGCTGAGCCAGCATGGTTCCAATTTTCATCAGCTCGCTGCTGCACCTGAGTCCTCACCTCCACAGAATGTTCACCATTCGCCTCCACCAAGGACTTAGTAGAAAACAAACCCAGGTCTGAAAAAAAAACAGAGAAATGAGGATAAATGTTATGAAATATTTTACTGGAGTAAAATGTTACCCTGTATTTACTTTAGCAGACAACAGAGCAACAGGCGACTAGTCATTTCCTCCATGAGTAGGTGATTTGTAGCTGCGATTTAGCAACAAGTGACACAGTGACAGGGTGACAAAGGGCCATATCAAGTTGAGATACGGTCAGACAATGAATGGCTCCAACAAATTCCTCAGACCAAACGAGATACAGGGCTCGATGTCCCCAGGCTTTGCTCTCCAAACTTTTTGTTCCTACAAGCATTTCCTCCTATTGCCAATAGCATATCACAAAAAAGAAAGAGAAACTTTTAAACTTGTGAAACTTGTACTGTGGTTAATATTTAAAACAAAACAAAACAGCAATACATATATAGCAGATATTGTTTTACATTTTCTTACTGGAAGTTGGACAGTGTACCACACACATGACAACAAGAGCCACACATGACAACAAGAGCACCCTTGAACACATCCACAAGAGACAATATAAAGGCGACATTAACGATTTGTCACCTCCTAATGTGAACGGATGGTTATGTTAGTGTGGCATAACAACATTGCAAAAAAATGACACTAATATGAAGAGCAGATTAAAAGGAAGGTTCTCTGTGTGACGGATAATCTTTAAAGATGCACTTTAAGGATAGACTGACAATGATACACTGCTGTTAAGCCTCTTTATGGAAGCGATCCAACTGTGTCAACCTTCTATTTCTGGCAGCCTCTATGTGTGAGCGAGAGAGATACAGACAGAGGGTACTCACTGAGCCGGAGGGATCCTGCCAGGCCTCTGATAACAGTAACAGGGTTTTTGGGATCTGTGCAGAACTGCAGCAACACTGGAGAAAATGCATCTCTCTTACTCTCGAGCTAAACACACACAAACACACAAACAGAGTCAACAGGGAGTAACACTCCATGATAATAAACGCATAGCTTTCAGAAAGGTGATTTTCCCTTGGACAGTGCAGTACAGCAAGGTACGGTTACTAGTCTGGACCTACAACTATCTGCACCCTGAATGAGTATCTGCGTCCGTTTCCCATCGTGCAAAAGGACCATGAATGTTGGTGAGGTTCTCTGTAGGTTGTGTGGTGATAACATGACTTCTCTTGCAAGGCTAGCTAGCAACGGTGGAGTTTTTGATTGACCCTTTGACCGACGTTTTGATTGACGTTTTATTCTGCTTTTGGTTTTCCACTCGGAAAATGGAAAATGATGACTAAATGCATGTCCAAAGTTACCTGT
This sequence comes from Piaractus mesopotamicus, assembly GCA_023558415.1. NCBI lineage: Eukaryota > Metazoa > Chordata > Actinopteri > Characiformes > Serrasalmidae > Piaractus > Piaractus mesopotamicus. Next base: position 21,078 of record JAILXH010290521.1, on the reverse strand, counting down.
ACTGTACCGTTTTGCACTCCCCAGTGAAAAACAATGTCAAAGCACATAGATGTCTAGTAAAAGACACAAGAATCTTATGCTCACATAGATGCTGGGTGTTGGAGGATTGAGCTTCTCACAGGGTATGCGAGACTCCACATTTAATACAGGCTTTATTGACAGTGCAGGCAACAGATAGGACTCACGGAATTTGCCCTGCACTGTTGCCCCTCTGTCACAG
>JAILXH010290501.1:14793-28575 GCA_023558415.1 Piaractus mesopotamicus | reverse complement strand
CTGGAGCTAAATACATCCTTGCTTTCATTTGAGCTTTGATGAAAAAGTGATGCAATTAATTTACTTGATTCAAATGAATAAAATATATTACATTAACCCCTTAAAATCCCAGGCTTATTATATACTAAAGCTTATTATTCAGTAACTTCAAGGACTTTGATGTGAACTGGTTGGGCAATTCTTAGGTTATAGAAGTGTGTCCTGGCCATTTAAGGGGTTTATATATGTTGAGTTCTCTGTGTAAAATAAAAAACAAACACAAATTGTCTCAAAAAACACACTTTATTCACATGGCAGTTTAAAAAAATCGTATCAAAAATGTGTAGAAAAGTTTGACGTGTATAAAAAAAGTGTTTGTACTTTAAGCTAATACAAAAAAAGGCAGCAAATAACCAAAACGTTACTGCTAAAATGTTTTTGATTGGCCACAAGTCTTGGTATCAAAAGTACATTGTAATATCAAAAACAAGCCGACTAGTTATAAAAGCAGTAATCTCAGTGTTTTTAGAACTAGTAATACCATTGACACTCTTGATTAATAAAACAAACAACAAAAACAAACGAAAACAAAAACAAAACAGTGTTATGAAATTAGGCGTTAAGAAATGTCTCATCAGATCAAAAGCTCCTTTTTTTTGTCACTTAGGCCTTTGATTTGAAAACATGCTTGGTAAACTTTGCTTTTCTTTGCTAGCTTGGTAACAAATCTTAAACCAACACTTTTATTTTGTTCAGCTAAAATCTCGTAGCTTTGTTGTCAGGTTTGACACAGTGCTAATAGGAGGCAGGTTCGGTCCTGGGCTTTGACTGCTTTACTGCTTTGAAATGGTAACACTAAATGAAATGCTGGGTGTCTGTGAGTTTGCTGCACCATGTGACAGTTCAGATTTATTTCTAAACTTGGCAATGTGAACTAGGAGGCACTTGTATGTGCTTGGTTTGGTCAGGAATACATAGGCATAATAAAAGCCTTGTGTAGCGCATTCTAAAGCTGGCAGTATACTTCAAACGATGAACATGCAGTTGTATACTTAAAGCTACACTATGAAATGGAAATGTGTAATTGCATGCGACGTGCAGAGGAAAATTTTGTGACGTTGGTTATGCTTCGGACCCCTTGCCTGAGGGGACGAATCTGATTTAAAGGAATGTTTAATTAGAACTCAGTCAAAACTAGGTGAAGGATGTTCTTCTGAGGATGTAAATGAATTATCTGTCATCGTATCGTCATCAGTATAATGCTGATTTCACATTTGAGACCTAAAAACGTCACTTTCGTTTGAAGTACACTGCCGGCTTAAACATGGTTCTGTGTTCTCTGAGGCAGCACTGTTGGGCTACAGGGTGTCTAATCATGATAATGCTTGCAGGATGCACACTCCTTACTGTTAACACACAATCAGTAATCTAGACATGAGCAGGGGGCACGAATACTGGGGTCCAACACTGGCAAATGCGCCCGTCATAGTTAATTATTTTTAATACAAAATAATAAATTATTACAAATTGTTCTTTATATTAAAATCCATACAATTACAGCCCTCATAGACAGTTCATTTCCCCATTTATAATACAAAATATATAATATAATATTATTAAAAAAGGTCAAAAAAGTAGAAAAAACCCAATATTAAGTATTTCTTTGGTTGGTTGAAAATCCAACTGGTAAGAGCACAGCTTAATTGATGGCCGTGCGGTCAAATGAATGGCTTTTACGCCTCTCCCAAATTGTGTACCACAGTGACCTGACCCCACCTTAGGAGTGGCCACAGAGTGTTTTCTCTTTCCTTTTCTTTTCAGGATGATTGTCTTCTCTCTCTCTCTCACTCTCCCTCTCTCTCCTGCTGTCCTCTACATGACGAGTGTGCGGGAGGAAAAGCTGTTGAGGTATTTGTGTGTCGGCTCAGAAGGCAGGAGCTGCTCCTCAGATTTCCCACAAAGCACCTGCTCCCATGTGCTCAAGTGCTGCAGGCAGAGAGATTGAGGAAGAGGAACAGCGAGAAGGAGGGGGAGAGAAGTGAAAAGATAAAGAGAATGTTATATCTCACAATGTGTAATTTTATGACTTTATGGCCTAATACAACACCTGGGGTCCTAAAGAAAAGTAAACACAACCACAAACCATGATGAATTCCATTATACTAAATGGACCATGCTACTTTCTGCCTTGCAAAACATCACAGAAGTCAATCAACAAGTCTGTATAATTCTATCTTGATGTTCCTCAGTCAAGTAAAGAAAAAACTTTGACACAGTTCCTGAAAACAAACACTGAGAACCGCAATGGCAGTAAATTAGTATTAATGGAATACTTTGTATGTATAAAGATCTCATGTAAAAGACGTCCTCCTCACTTTCCAACATTGCTCTGACTAACTCCAGTGTTAACTTTAGCATTAGCTTATCTGAAGGCCTACTTTCCACCACTAAAACCTTCTCCTTAATAGACAATGAAACCCTGCTGTTTTAACCTTGAGTGACTAAATTATTTTTCTGATTTAATTAATGCAAACATTGTTTCCAGAATCCATGTTTGTTAGTTTTTAGTTCTCAAACATGTATGTCTGCACTGAAAATTTTATAAAGCCAGTTTATTTTTGAATGAAAGTGTTTCAAATGTACTCCTCTGTTTGCTTCTACATTTTGCTTAGTTCTATTGAACTTTTTAGCCTGTGAGCACAAGCGTTATGGATGCTACAAGGTGATGTGACCTGATAGTTTGTCGGACAGGGTAACAATAACTAAGGGAGGTGGGATTTTCTTAATGCAATTGGGCACTTGTTCAGTACTCAGTAATGTTACACTCAGACACTAAACCTGTTTTTGTATCAGACAGAAACTTACAAAAGAATCTTACAGAGCTATAGAACAATTACTGATGGAACAGATGATTGAAGGGAAAATCAGAATAGAATAGAATAGAATAGAATAGAATAGAATAATAATGAAAGAGGGGAAAAAGTGATGTGTTTTAATCTTATGGATGGATGGACAGGTTGCTGCTCAGGGGTAGAAATTTTTGCTCTGAACAAAGTGACATTGAATTTACTTGATTCAGATGTGTCCATTTCCTATGTGTCCATAAATAAAATACAGTGACACTAATTTATTTTTCTTTGTATTTATATTGTGATATTTTATATTGCTTAACTGTTGTTTTTTCAATGCACTTTATAACTAATTTACTTACTTTTTCTTTTACTTATTTTCGGCAATAACTGTGTTGATGTAACATATTTTTTTAATGTAGAAATGATTTATATTTGAATCAAACAAATTCAAAGCTGCACTGTAGTTAGAAGGAGTTGAACAGAATGTGCGGTACACAGAAATATATGTGCAGTATTACCTGCAGTGGGCTGCCCAGGGTTCTGCGGGGCATCTGTGGAGCTTTATGACCATCCTCACTCTTCTCTGCCCCAGGCAGCATCAGGACAGAGCTTGTCAACAGATCCTGCAGAAAACCAGAACAACAGAGGCCAGATATTACACCACTATTACAACACATATAGTAAGAGAGTGAGAGACTGAGTGAGTGAGAGAGAGACCAAGAAAGAAAGAAAGAAAAAAAAATAAGGAAGTATGTTTCTATAAGCATCCATTGAAGTGTTGCTGAATTTAACCAAAGTACACGGGTGAAAGGTCACTCACAGGCATATCGTGGGCAGGGCCACTTGAAGGGAATAGCTGGGTATGGAGATTTTGCCCCTCCCACTGAAGGCATGTTGGCTCCGCCTACAAACATAAAGTAACCGTGCTATTCTAGTACATCTTCAAATATGAATACACTTACAGTATGTCAGTGTCACTGTATATGAAAAGCAGAGCATGTTTACGACAATGCGCTAGTAAACAGAATAACAAAATTGTGTTGATGTGAAAAATGAAAAAATGTGTACACATTTGAATGATGTAAATCAACACACTACTTTTCGCATTGTATAAATACTGATATTTGTTACATTACTGATAATAAATTTGAGATACTATTGCGAGTAATAAGGGTTGGACTGACCTCTTGTTTGATCTTTTTTAGGGGGGCCTGATCAAGGTGCGCTCCCCCAACGCTCACTTCACACTCCTGAGGCTCCTGCTTAATGCCACCAACCACTGCCTCCACAGCAGGACTATGGGACTAAACATAACAGATACCCGTACATTAATACAAGAAATACAAACAGACCATTCACCCAGACTGTGAGGGTCACATACTGAAAACATATTGACAAAAAGTGATGCATTTAATTTATTTGATTTAAAGGTGTACATCATTTTCACATGATTAAATAACATTACATCAACACAGTTTTACCTTTCTGTTTACTTACTTCTGGTAATGTGTTGATGTAATTTATTATATTCATGTTAAAATGATGTAAACATTTGAATAAAGTCTCTTTTGTCAAATGCAAAGCCTCACCCTCTTCAGTGGTCCATATTTCGTGTCTTGCATGGTCAGTGCTGTTTTGAATGGGGTAGGAGTGCGAGGAGAACACTCCATGATGGAGCGCCTCAGAGTTGGTGTCCTGAACCTGTGGAAGGAACGATTCAGTTGCATAAAGTCTTGTCTACAGCCGTATCATAAACTTACATACAAACTCTCTGCCTTTTGGTGTACCAAACACAGCACAGCAGCAGTTTGCAGTTGTTATTCAGCCAATCTATGGATACGGTATTTAACTTTCTTTGGCTAATAAGCAATGAAATATCGTACCCACAACGTGGGAGAAGAGCCATGTTTCATGGTTTCATTTTTTACACATTCAGATTTCTTTCTTTGGTAGTTTTCAAACACGGGATCAAAAAAATGTTATCATGTGTGAATGACGATCTGCTTTTCATCTATCTTTTTCATCTGAAATGGATGTAGAACCCGATTATTTCTGTGGACTGTCATAACCGCTATCACTGCTGAACGACTGTCTATATCGCAGGTAGCAATCATCAGGGGTAAAAGCACTATACACATTGTGGAGACAGTAGAACAGAAATGATTGCTTTTTTTTTAGAATGGCTTCTATTTATAATATGTGTGGCTATCATAGTGAGATTTTGTACACTAACCTTTTGACCTTACTATGTTAAGCACCATATTTTTAACAACTAAATCAAAATACCTAGAAAACAGTACAATATTTGGACACGACTTGTATTTACACAGTTGTTGAGCTCAATGGACTAAATTCCAATTCCAGAAATTACCCTGGTGTTTTAGTCTCAGATGTGCCTTAATTTAATGTTAAATTCACAAAAAATGTCTGTATTTTTATAGCTCATTCATGTGAAAATTATACATAAGCTTGACATATATCAATCGAAAAAAAAACCCAAAAAACTGTCAGTTGTATTCTTAAGAAATAAGAAAAGACAGAGTTCCTCTCCTTGCTGTCAGCGATTAGAGCACCCTTTAATGCTGGCTGTGTTCTTTGATGGTTCTTTGCCAAAGAGTTGTGAAAGGTTTCTATCTGACACCAAAACAAGTTTAATGTCTGAAATGAATTCTAAAAAAGCACAAAGCAGTTCTTACATGTCATTTTCTTTCTGGGGGCGGAGAGTAAGGTCATGCTGCAGAGGTTTCTGGGAGCACACCGATGTGGGCGAGACAGGTAGACTCTGGCTATCCGAATCTGGGCTCACTGAAGCATTTAAGAACTACAGGAGAGAGAGAGAGAGAGAGAGAGAGAGAGAGAGACAGAGAGGGAGAAAACATCTGTCAGACACAACACTCTATATACTAAAAGAAAAACAGAAAATCCAGTTGTGTTGTAGAAAGAAGCATGCACGTTATTAGAGCTTGAAAGGATGTGAAAAAGAAGGCTTTCTAATTTCCCTGTTTCTTACCAGAATATGAAAGGCTAAATGTTATTTCACCTCCGCTTAAAATAAAACTTTAGCATTATGTAATATACTGAACGTAGAGGAACAGTCAAATGCCAAAGAGAAGTATTGGTACAGTGTGTAAACATTTGTGATACATAAATGCTGGGGAATACACTTTTCTCAAACGCTAAGTAATCCATTTTACTCTTATTCAGCTGAGAAAGCAACAGACTGCTCAAAGCTTCAGAGTTTTATGGAGCAGCAGACCACAATTACCACTTTTGCGCTCAGTTTCATTAGTGTGTTGAAATTACATTTGGAGAACGGAAACCATTTCAGCATTGGTGGGAGAACACAACCAGAAATAAAATCTTCCAAACTGCTGGATCAAGGTGCATACAGATGTATTAACCATGCATGTGCTCTCAGAAGTATGATCTGACAAAAAGCAACAGCAAAACTGACACAATTCAATAACACAGTCTGCACTGTAAAAAAAAAGTAAAATTTTAACACCAATGTCCTCAATTTGAATTAACTCAAACAAGCTGGGAAGTATGTTGCCTTACAATTTGAAGCTTTCTTTTTTTGCAGTACGATGTTCAGTTCATATTAATGCTACATGATAATGTTTACTAAGTTTTGAAGCATGCATGGTCACCTGATATCTAACGCAGCAAAGGAATTAGATGATGATCATGAAATGAAGGAAAAATCACTGATTGAGGGATATGATTAATCTAAATGTCATTGATTAGTGACTAATTGGTGCAGCAATGTGCTAATGGATTGGTAAGTGACTAATAGGATCATTCTAGAACTACTGCTGATTATTGGGTGACTTAGGGATCTCTGGGTGGGTACCTGAGAGGGAGAAAAAGGCAAGTTGCTCATGATAGAACGTTTGGGCGTCGAGCAAACAAATGACAAGAAGCTGCTGTCCTCGCTGTGGGCCTGTGACGTACAGCCCTCACCACCTGCAGCCTTACGCATTTTAGACAAGCTCCTATCAGCTGGAGTTTTCTGAGAAGACCAGGTTATGCAGTTATGTAGAGGGGCCAACATTTAACCTCATGACTCTGCCGATCCACTAATTTATAAATGTCTGTGATCGTTACTGAAACCCATTTATATTAATGTTATAAAGGGGGCAGCGCATTCACAAAGGGCCAGCATGGCTGCAGATTGCAGCCACTTGTTTAAATCAATAGATTTCAGTTTTCAAACAACTGATTTATCCGTGCTCCGCCCACAAATCTGTTCTTTGGTAGTTACTGTTTCAAGGTTGGACAAGCTATACAAAATAATGACAAATTCCATTCAACCTAGTGAGAAATTGTCATGGTCTTTATTTGGACTTGCTGCATAACTTTGAGTTTCTGGTTTAAATGCTTCACTACTGAGCTGGATTGTGTTGTTATAGCTAATTAAATTTAGGTAAGTTTGAAATGACAACAATGAATCTAACCTAAAAAAGAGATCTTTCATAAACTTTCAAAACAAATCAGTTTGAACACTCTAAACTTATTTGACACTCAAAAGTTATTTGGAGTAAAACACGTTTATTTGTTGTGTGTTATCATTTCTCATTAGGTTTAACGGGATTTCTGCTAACGTTCTACAAAGCTTGCCCAACCTAGCAACAGTTGCTATAGAAGAAGGCATTTGTAGCCTGGAACATTGACTAGATGTGCTCCTGCTTGATTGGAATGAAAGCCAGCAACCATACCAGCCCTCTTGCGAATAAGACTGGACACTCCTAATATATGAAGTGTGGTGTATCTTTCTTACTGAGTCGATGGCATCCATGAACTCCGGTAAGGCTGCCAGGACCACGCTGCTACCTGCATTGTTGCTGCTGCTACTACTGCTGCTGTTCAAGCTGTTGCTGTTTGGGCTGTTCGTGTTGCCATGAGCACTCTCCTCAGGAAGACAGCCCTGCTCCAGTGGGGGAGCTGGCACTGACACGGCCACACCCATGGAGGTGTCAGTCAAAGAGCCCCGACCCCACCCGTAACTGGCCATGGAGATCTGTGAGAGAGAGCGAGAGAGGGAGAGAGAGTGAGATGGAGGAAGAGAGGCGAGAGAAAGGGAACTTGAGTAGTTGAATGATGTGCATGGGGGGGAGGGGTCTGTGTTGCACAAGGAGTTAAACAGAGTTTGTGGTGTGATAAGGGCACATTGCATCACTTAGCCAAGCAGTTAGAATGTGAAATAGACCCCCAGATGCTTCCTCCAATTAATCACAAACACACACACACACACACACACACACACACACTCACGGGTAGTGCTTGTTGTCCCTTCAGCTCGTTCTCTGTTGACATCAGAAGCATCTCAATCTCCTTTACCCTCTTCTCTTTCTCTGGGTCCTCTTCATTATAGTGTTTCTGAGACATATGAACACAAAGGGAAGACAAGTTTAGATAAAATACTATAAATATGCTTAGCTATATAGAAAACTGTACAAAATACTTTTCTAATAGCTATCATACAGAAATGCTTTACTCATCAAATCGAGTCATTACTCTAAAATCTTTTAAACTTTTAAAAGTGAAATTAAACCCAGTGACTAACCAGTGGTGAAACATGATTATTAAAGATAGGCCTTCAGTTTGGACCAAAACAGTCAAAAATGAGAAAAAACAATCTCCATGAAAATGCCAATTTCTGTTACCACCCCTATGGTATTAACACTGTTGGTAAGTTAACACTGATGCACATAAACTATTTTTGGCTGTTCTAGATTAAACAGACATTTCAAGCTTGTAAAAGACTATTCTGTGTTTTACTTGAAGCCTGTAACAAAGATTAGCATTTAATTTTCTATGTATGTAGCAGGTTTATAGTGACTCTTGCTGTTTTCTTTTTCTAACAACTGACTGAATCCTGGTTAGACTATGGCTTATATATGGCTCACACAATCAGTGATGTATCTAGGACTTCTAAATGTTCCCAGGTTGATTCCTCTGTTAGTTGGTAGTTAATCTAATGTGTAAGGCATTTAGTTCAGCTCCTGAAGGCCTAATCAATGGGGCTTGGCTGTTTCTACCTAGATATCACAGGGAAAAATATCCGGATTGGACAATTTTGCATTGGTTTCAAGATTTTAACCTTTATGTTCCTAACCAGGACTTAACCATAAAATAAGGACAACACAATACACATAAAAATTAACTAGTTCCTTAGAAATCATCTGTGGTTTCCCCACCTGTATAGCTGCAGTGCCATGCTGAGGGATGTTAAAAATGTTCAGCTGAAGAGCCAATGGAAACGGAACCTGAAGAGTGAATAACAGAGCGGATAAATGTATATATATATATATATATATATATATATATATAGTTAGATGTGACACATAAGTTAGATGTGACACATAAGTGTGTTATGTGTGAAACACTGAAAAAAGTGATGAATTTAGTTGACTCATCATTTCCACATACATAAAACAGATTTTAAAAAAATGGTTTAAAAAAATGAATGGAAAAGCTCATAATGCCCAACTTGGTGTCTGTTTATGGGGGGAAGTCCCAGTCCTCATAAAAAAGAGCCAGTCAGGAAAAAACCTGCCTTCGGAACATTATGAACTATGTGATTCCGGTCAGATTTTACAAGTGATTTCAAATATGTTTTTGAAATGCCAAAGTGGCTTTCAGTTTCGAGTTCATAGGTCTCTTCCCATTGTGGTCCTGTATGACTGGAAATAACTGTCCAGGGCGTTAACAAGCTGTGTTATGTATGTGTTAACACACTGAATATGTTTGCAACTGTATATGTTGGTGTATGCGATATAAAAGCTGTCAAAACAAGATGAATGTGTCGCTCACCCTTTGTGGGTCAGATATGTAGTAGGGGTACTGGTTAGTGATGGGGCTGGTTGCCATGGAGCTGCTGGTTGGAGTGTGGCTGTAGTTGAGCAGGTGGGGGGGTTTCGTGTAGCTGCTGGTTATTGGAGTGGGGCTCACTTTAGCAGTGTGTTGCAGATAGCCCTCCTGTTCCACTTTACGCCGCATGGTAGAGTTCCAGTGGTTCTTTATGGCATTATCAGTTCTAGAAATGAGAGGATAATTATTAGGCATCCACATAAACACACACACATAGTGTTGCACTGAATTTTCTTAATTAAAATATCAACTTCTTGACTAAAATCATTTTAACAAATGTCATTTTTTAAATAATTCTGTCTGTAATGTAATTCAGGGGAAACTTCATTGATTTTTCAAAATTTGTTCATAATTCAATCATTAAGATTTGAACAAAGTCTTTCAGAGTTGTTTGATGTGAAATGCTCCAAAAACTTACTCAGTCAAAACTGTTCACAGTGGTGGTGATGGGAACCTCTGAAAGCTCCCTCACAGAAAGCTATTACATGAAGTGGTTATGAAAACTGCTTGCCTGATGCCTCAGACATTGGTGTGCGATAGTTTTTAAATAAGCTTTCACTCTAAAACATGGTTTGGAAAACCTATTTATGGCAGAGGAGTCATAAAGAACCCTGTTAGGCAAAATACTACCAAAAGAAAACCATTTATTTTCAGATTTATCACTATTTTCTAATTACCAACATTTCTACAAAACCTCAGAAAATGCATGCAGGTTCACTAGTTCTTTCAGGTAGTGAATAAAATGACTATATTTGTGTTATAAACATTGCAACCCCTGATTCCTATCACCACCACCATCAGCAAATTTCTCTACTAATGAACCATTTCATATCAAACCGCTCTGAACGACTTTGTTTACATCTCAACAGTTGAATTATGCAGAAAATCTGAAATAGTGTGATTCATTTGGAAATTCATGAGGACTTTTTGACTCAAGTAAAATTAATGTTTTACTTTTTTGTTACAGTAAACCTCACTAAAATTTTTTAAATGCAAAACAGCTTTTAAGTAGAACCAGAGGTCTGCTACTCGAGCCTGTGTTTGTTAGCTAGTAGATGTGTTTTTATTTGAAGAATCATGCCTCAATTTCATGGCAGTGCAGACCTCTAAAGAAAAGTTTAAAAATGGTTTATTTTTTCTAGATGTTGAAGGCAATTCAAATGTGTCAAGTGGTTGCACATGAATAAATGTATCAACAAATATAGCATAATTGGTCACTTCATTTGGCAATAATTGTGTTGATGTGATATATTTAATGTATGTGCCACCACTTGAGATACTTGAATCTTATAAACTCAGAGCACCATTTTTCAGTGTTGTTGATTTTCTAATTGAAAATTAGAAAACATCCTCTACAGAGAACGCACTTCTGTACATTTTAATGCTCTTAATTACTGTTAATTTTATGAATTTACCATACTGTAAACAAAACACAACCGTAAAGAAATTAAACCATAAAACATGGCCTGCGCAAAAGTTATGGTACATAATATATTTTATATTTTTCCAATTTAAAATTTGCAGAAAAATGCCATATTTAGGTTTTTTCCCTGTAACGGACATGTTAGCTTATTTTCACTAAGAAAATTTACAAAACATGTCATTTAACTAGGGGTGTTCAAACTTTTGCATAAAACTGTACTTCCTGTTGATTTTAGATACAGTGTGAAGTTCTGTGGAAGTTGTAGTTTTTCCTAGAAGTCTTTATAGTGCTCTAACCTGCCCGGCAGCAGTTTGGCGATTTCCGCCCAGCGGTTGCCGAGCTTCTCGTGGGCCTGGTAGATGATGCGGTCTTCCTCCTCTGTCCAGGACGTCTTCTTTACCTCGGGGTTCAGGTGGTTGTGCCAGCGCTCACGACACTGCTTTCCTATACGGCCCTTTAAGTGCTTTGCTATCACTGACCAACGCTTGGGACCATATTTCTGCACCAGCTCAATGACCTGAGAGTGAGCCAGAGAGAGAGAGAGAGAGAGAGAGAGAGAGAGAGAGAGAGAGAGAGGGAGGGACATTGAGCGCGGGAAAGAGCAGTGGAGGTAGGAGAGGGCCAACACAAACACAGAGAAAGGGAACTTGAATTGCGCAAGTGTGTTAAGGTTGCACACAGATAGTGGTATTTGGCTAAATATCTGTAATATCCCCCTGCCAATGGCTGTCGGCAGGCCATAAAGATGGTGATACAGAGTGGGCCACCTGCTCCGTACTGTTAATCATTACAGTGCTCAGGTCCACTCACTTTCTGCTCCTAACATTATGATAGTCTAAAAATGAAATCACGAAAAGTGATGCATTGAAGTTCACATGTTTAAGTGTGTGCATCTTTTGCACATTAATAAAATACATTACATCAACACAATTATTGCTAAAGGTAAACTGAAAGAAAAACGTTTTGGTGTAATATATTTTAGCCATGTGAAAATGATGGACGCAACTGAATCATTTAAATTTCAATGCACCACTTTTTTCATTATGTAGCCGAACTATCCAATAGTGTGCAAAAGTTTGGGCGCTTCTGGCCAAATTCTTTTTTTTGTTGATTTTCTCAGTAAAACTAAGTGAACACATCCTCTCCAGAGAACACACTTCTGTATATTTAAATGAACAACTACTGTTTAGTGACTGAATTTAACAGATAGGTAAAACAAATAAACATAAAAAGTGGCCTATGCAAAGGTTATGGCGCATTTTATATTTTTGTTTTTTCCCCAATACGTTAAGCTCAGCAATTAAATAGAAATTGTGCACTAAAATCTGCAGAAAACTTTTACTTGGAAAGTCAACAAGACATAAGTTTGTTCCAGCTTTAGCATACAACTGTAGCTGTATGGTGTACAGTTGTTGTGTGCAGGTGCACTGAAGCTGTAGTTGTGTTTTTCTTGGTGCTTGGGTTGTAGTTAGACGTACACATACCCTTTGGTCCTCCTCTTTGGTCCAGGGTCCTTTAATAAGCTCAGGGTTGAGGACTTTCTGCCAGCGGTGCTGACACTGAACATCTGTACGGTTCTGCAACAAACACACACCCACACACATGGTTATTAATTTGCGTCAGTCTCAATCAAGCCAGTTCAATTAGAATGTGTATTTGTCAAGATTGCACACAAACAAAATATGTTACGTCAATGCTACTGCTTGCTTTTAGTTTACTTCTTTTTGCAAGAATTGTGTCAATTAAATTTTATGCACTTGCAACCACTTTTGAGACTTTTAAATTATGAAAAGTCAAAGCACTGTTTTTTTTTTCAGTGTAGCCGTGCACTGTAGTGCTCTGTGCCTGCTGTGTAGTGTAGCATGGTATGAAACGATCATTTTAAAGAGGCAGTATTGGCTCTCAATGACAGAAATTCAGGGCAATTTTATACACACATCTAAGCACAAATACAAATAAACAATGTTTTATCTGTTTGGCAAAATAAATAAAATATGTAACATATTCATTTCATATGCAACCAAATGACATATTTGAATCATGTACATTCAATGAAGCGTTTAAAGATTTAATGTGTATTACATTTAGACTTGTATACCAATATTAAGCCTAACCCTGGGTAAAAAAGAATTACTAAAGGTGATTCACCATTGGAACTGCAATTTAGTCCTAAACTAGGCTTAATCCATGTCCAGGACCCTTTTAGTGCTATTTTGGGTCCATTTGTTCTCCCAATACTCTTTTTTATGGGTCGAAATACTGAATATGGGAGCATTTTTGCCCTTTGCCCCTGTTCATTTCTGAAGCTCTGCTAACAGGATGTCTCTGGTGTTTAGAGCTTGATTCTGTAATGGTGCGAGAAGCCGAGGCGAGGCGGCCAGGTGTGTGGAATCCCCTCTGAGCGTTTCAGAAATGAAACATCTCCGCTTTCTGATTCTCACTCACTGTGATTTACACAATGCTGATCTATTTCTAAAACAAAACAAGCTGTCATGCTGTGCCCACTGTATCAGCAGGTGCATTGTGGATTCTGAAACAATACAATACCTCCCCCAACCCCCACCATGGACAACCAACCTATAAGTGATGCCCAAATACGCAAATTGGACTGTGAACCATCAGATCTATTCTACCTGATCCTTCTAGCCATTCACA
>JAILXH010290430.1:60415-77690 GCA_023558415.1 Piaractus mesopotamicus | reverse complement strand
TCTCTCTCTCTCTCTCTCTCTCTCTCTCTCTCTCTCTCTCTCTCTCTCTCTCTCTCTCTCTCTCTTTCTCTCTCAGTTCGCTCAGATGGAGGGATTCACTATGTTAAGTTGCCTCGTGCCTCCAGTGCTTCATTTGTGCTGAGATTCCTGGAGACTCTGTGCCACCACCTGCAGTGTGAAAATATGTTCAGCAGCCAGCCTTTCAGTCCACTCACTGCTAACAAACACAACGCCTACGACAGGGGCAAGTCAGGTACATGTGCTGGTGCTGCATAGGGCTGCATGATTAATCAGACTTTTATCAAAATTTTTTACTGCCTTTATTGATCCTACAAGGGAAATTTTGCTGCCTAACTATGCTCAGTCTGGGAGCAACGTAGCGTTGCCAGCAGAGCAGTGCCGCCTGGGGCAGTGGGGGGGTCAAGTTGCCCAAGGGCACATCTGTGTATACCTAGTCAGTCTTGGGATTTGAACCCGCTACCTCCTGGCATCATCATCAATATGAGCGTTCGTGATAAACACATTGCAATGGGATACGATGCACCAGAGTTGCATAGTTATATTGGAGGGAATGCATCTTTAGGACATTTAGGTCATTTTGGATAGTAAATAAAATGACTGTAGACATTGCAACGCCTGCTTCCTATCACCATCACTGTAGAGAAATCTGAGTTTGTAAGTTTCTCTACAATGAACTGTTTCACATTTGACCACTCTGAATGACTTTGTTTGCATCTCAGTGATTGAATTGTAAGGAAATTTATAAAAATCACTGGAATATTGTCTAAAAAAAAAACAGGCTTGCACTTCCAGCCAGAGAAACACTGAAATTTTCTCAAATTGTCATCACGGTATTGAATGCTGAAATATATTTCAGTTTATTGAAAATACATTAGTAAACCCTTAAGGTTAAAAACTGTTGCATGGCTGATTTTGCTAATTAGGTTCCCTTTTTTTCCTCATAATTAAAGTCATATGGTTAAAATAAATAACTGCATTCGCCAGCACTAAATATCAGGGGCCTAACGACTCACACAGTTTATTTGCTGCTTTGGCCTTCAGTAAAGGAAGAGACATCAGAGGCCTTATCTATAGCACGGAGCAGCAGGCGTTTCAACAGAGACTCCTCCACTTACAGTACCCCGATGTCCCCCAACCCACAGAGAACGGACACGCACTCTTCAGAAGGTATATTCATCTTTTGTTTGTCTGTTTCTGTGTATTTGTCTGGTGCAAACACAAATTTGTCTGGTGCAAACACAAATACATCAACTCAACTACATGACACACCACAGCTAAAGGGTCATTTCACATGCTCATTTTTGAGCCTCTCATTAAGTCTTAAAGTGAAACCGGTTGTTTTTGTTACTGTGCCTTTAAGCCTGGCATGCGTAAATGACATCTCTTCTGATTGGTTTCCCTTTATTGTATCTAATTCAATAGGCAGTTTAGGCTGAAAGACATAACTTAGTTGCCAATCTTAGATTTAATTTTCCAAGATTTGGGTCCTTTAAGGCTGTTTATACATCTAGTTTCTCTATTTGGTTTAGTTGGTTTCACATTTCATCTGCTAAAGTGCACCAGTTGATACACATAGGTGTTCACTGATTGGTCAGAAATTTGGCATAAACCTCCTAGTGCCTTTTTCAGAGAGATCTTGCAGTGTTCTTGTGAGCAGAGGCACTTGAATTAATTGGCTGAATGGAGTGCTTCCTGCTGCTGCAGCTGAAAGCCCCATGGCAGGAGTTCACTGCTTCCATTCACTCCCTCATTAACCACTCATCCATTCCCAATGATTAAAACTCTCCTTCGTCTAGCCCCCATGCCTAATTAATGTGCCCACATTGTTAAATAATTAAGTGCCCCAGACATTGTAAGGCTATTGGCAACCTGTGGTTTTATGATTTTTTTTTTCTTTCTTTCGGTGCTGAAGTGCAGTGGCTTGAAGGTAATTTAGCCACATGGCGATGTGGGTGTGGTCTGTGTGTATTTGCAGCTGTGAGGGGATTGCTGGGTGTTGAGTCAGATTTGCGCATGTGCGAATATTGCTGAATAGAAAATTTCTTTTATGTGTGCATAACTTTTAACCTCTCGGTTTAGATGCACTTCTAACTCGAACCTGATGAATATATTGGTTGACTGATAATTTCAGTTGATATTGTTGACCCGCGGTTTATTATATTGGTGAAAATACTAAAAATACAGACCTTTATGTTACTTTAGATCTGTTTTTTATATATTTATACATTTTTCTTTCATATACTTTGACCACCTTTAATGATGAACAAGCTACTCCTTGTCTGAGTCATGTAACGAAAGTGGAAATGAGCAGAGATTTGAGCACAAATGATGAATCTACTTCAGTGTGTGAAATCAACTACCACCTCATTAACATATTATTTACATGACACACACCTTAATTTATGCAGCTGTTTCAGTAGAGAGCCAATAAAACAGCATTCAGCAGCTCTTGAGCCAATGGCTGTGTTTGTAGGTGGAGTCTGAGGTCAAGTGTTGAGTGCACTGCTGCCCTACTGACCAAACTTTGTGTTAAAATGGTATTTTGTGGTATTTGGATGATATAGAATAGTTTGGGTTACTTAACCACAAATCAGGCATTTATTTTGTTCAGGTTGTAAAACTAATATGCTCAGATTTACACACATTCGTACCAGACATGAGTTTAATTAAATATAGATATGCCAAAGATGAATGACTACAACTGTCAGTGAAATTTGCATGCGCTCATTTTCCAATCAGATTTGACCGTACGCAACTTTATGAACAAGACCGAAACATGTCTGGTGTCCAGCACTGCCTCTTTAGTTTTTTCACTGAACCTGCAAGGCTAATGTAGCTCAACAAGTAATAGAAGCTTATAAATCAACTGTGAACAAAATACATAGCTAAAATCTCACACACGTGCGGTCAAGATATTAAGTAATCTCCGATATACTTAATGTGGTTTCTGATGCTCTGTGACTTACAGTTATCTATAAAAACGGACACAAGTACAGACAAAATGCAGACTTCCTGCTGCTACTGTTTTTTAGATATGCAATGTACTTTTGTCCACTGCAAGCTTCAGATACCAAAGCTTTTCAAAATCGTGGAAATGAGATTTTCTGCTCGACTATTCTGTCATGTACATACTCCTCATTGTATGCCTTTCAGATTGTACCCTTTACTCAGTCTTCCTGCTGCTTCCTTTCAGCAGAAACTCTCCCCCACGCTGAAAATGGTGTTGCTACGGACCAGCACTTCGCTGAGGAGCCCATGGACACCAGCTCTGTAGCGTCTCGGCCTCCTGCCCAGCGGAGTGCGTCTGAGTACCGCGGTCCGGCCGGCAGCAGCCCGCACTACACCTCCCAGCCTCCCCCTCTCCGCCGCATCACCTCCAACCCGGCCGAGCTGGCCACCGCGCGCACACACAGACGAGTGGAAGGTACGCTATGTAAGAGAGCTTTGCTTCATAAACATTTACTTTTGCAGCCCTTAAGCAACATCGTAATGTTATTTTTGATTATAGTGCATATTCAAGAGATACATAATAGGGGCAACCCATGTTAAAATTTGACTGAAGGCAATTTTAAGGGACTCAAAAAAAACAAGAACCAGTTATATTTTGTATCTATATTTTAAGTGTGTACTCCAATACTTTTAGTTAAATATGACTGATATGATTGTTTAGACTCTCAAAGACAGCTTTATACAGCTTGTCACATATTTTCAGTTTATCCTTAAATCTGTCCGGCATTGTGACCAAGTATTCATGTCTGATGAGTAAATTTGTTTCACCCACCATGGTGGCTGGTTAACCAATATAAGCTATATAAAATCAGCTTAGGTTGATGCTTATGATGTTAAAAACAAAAACAGAGCGCTGCATGCAAGAGGAAACATTCAAACACCATCCTTAAATGTTATTGTAATTTAGGCCGATCGTTTAATCTGCCTTTATCGATTAATTCATTGTAGCAGCGGATACAGAATGTCAGAATTAAGGAATGAATGGAATTATCAAAGAAATCGAACACAGATTTATCCACTTTGTAAACACTTTAAACTAACTTCATTCACATTCGGCAGAAACACCTCTACAGTAACAATAAGACCTGTTCTACTGTTAATTGTATGTTTACTGCATTTAATTGACTTTTGCTTCTCCTCCTCCTCCTATTGCTGTCCTTTCTCTCTTTCTAAATTTGGAAAATGTTTATTATTGATATGCGTGCTAGAAGACTAAACAGAGTGAGTCGCAGTGGTCAAAAAACCTATTTTTTCCCAGCACGATACACAATTTGCCTGGGGGAAAAAAAAAACAAAATCACAGAAATTTGTATCCTAATGAGTCTAAAATTATCAGACAAACTCTCAGTTTGGTGAAAAACAGTAGTTAATTCGGCGTGTAATTTTCTCAAGGGAAAAGGGAGAAAAACACAGACGTGGCCAATTTAGCTGCCTATAAAATCACAGAGGAGCGCCTGTAAAACAGGACCCAATGTAAATTTAATCCCACCCAGAAAAGAATTTAATACCTGTAATAGAGCTTAAAGTATTTGTCGTAACTTGACAAGAACCGATTATTCATGTCGCGGTTTTAGCAGCTTCAAACATCTGTTAGGCTCAGGTTCATGTTTCCCGCTCTCATCATCTGTGTTCCACTTTTAACAGATTTTACTCTTCTTTTTTTTTTTTTTTTTTTCTTTTTACTTTATTCTGCCCACCCTACTTTTATTACCTTGAACAGTTTTTAATGTGGTACACTGGCACAGAGGCCTTCTAGGACAAAGGGCCTTCATTCCTCAGCAGTGTGGTGAATGAATGTCATTGCTTAGTATGAGTAACTGTATAAACACCTTTATCATTCCTCCACAGCACTAGAGAGCTTTCAGCATGCACTAAGATTAAATATGAACTAAATCGCTGTGACACTTTAAACCCCCCCCACCCCAAAATAAACATCCCTGTAAGCTTGAATAGGCTTTACAGAGACTTGATTGCTCACCTACTGATGAGCAATGCAGTGGTTCATTGTGTTCTAATACGTCGCATATTTTGGTTACAAATGACATGATTCTAAAAGAATGGTGTCTTTCCCTGCTGGTTTTATGACGTCCTACTTTTGCATCTTTTGGTTTATGCCATTCAGTGTCAAAATACACACTGCAGTACCATCTGCTTGTGTGCCCCACACTTCACAAATAATTTAGATGTGCTTCAGCTTCCAAGGTTCCATTACTGGTTAGTGAGATATTCAGAATGGCTTAAAGATGTTTGTGCAGTCAGGTGTAGTAGTTCAGCCTGTTGCTGTTCTTCTGTTGCACAGAAGGCAACTCTATAGGCCAGATTTAAAATGTGGCCTTTGTACCATGATAGCAAACGTACAGTACTGTGCGGGTCACGGACCACCCTTTCATTGATTTATTTTCTAATTAACATCATAAGTATTTGGTGTGTCCACTTTTTGCTCCGAGACTTGCTTTCAGTTTTTCAAAGAAATTTGCAGGGATGCTTTTCCACACCTCCAAACTTCAGTCTTAGAAGTTGGTTGCACTTTCTGCTTCCCACAAGTTATCCCAAACACATTCAGCAATGGACTCAGTCCATTGTTCTGAGAACACCAGCAGCAGCTTTGTTTGATTTGCAAACTTTTTTATTTCCATTTCTCATAATTTTTTAGATCTGAAGAGTGATGCCTGATTTTTTTCCCTGTCTTTCAAAGATGACAGCTTCAAATACTGTTTATCTGATGATGGTGTATCAAGTCTTGCATGGTTATTATTGAGTCACATTTTCTCTGTATCTTTAAATAGTAAGTCATATTTTGGAAACTCCTGTTTTTTGCCCTTGTTTTCCTTTGACTTTCCTCTTCCCTATGCAAGTGGATCTTATCCTTTCTCCTCAAATATGTCTCCTGAAAAAAATTTGCACCTTAAGGCCATTGTGAATGGAAAATAAAGGATGGTCTCTGACTTCTGCACAATACTGTTGAGAAGATAAAGTAGCAGAACCTGTTTTGTTTCTCTAAAGAACCTTTGTTCTTTAAATAACCATTTTTGTAAATGATGCGAGTATGAAGAATCTTCTAAAATTTAAAGAACCTCCACATAATGTAAAAGTATTAAAACAATCAAAGGTTTTTCTTAGAACCATACGTCCACGCTAAGAGCTGTTTAGGAACCTTTATTTTTAAGAGCGTAGCTACACATCTTATAAAGCTAGTTCAAGATATTGGCAGAAGATCAGGAGGGGTGTTTGGTTAATTTATAAGCTCTGCAGATGTCATTGTAAGAAAGTACGGCAAGTCTTTGACGGTGTGAAAGGTGTTGTAGGAGAGTAGAAACTGGTGCACATGGTAGTTGTTTGGATGTGTAAGTGAATTTCTTAGCCTCTTAATGCTGACTTTCACCTTGTGTTCCTTTGTGTGTGTCCTTGTATGTATTTGTCTGGTATTCAGCCGCCAGCTCTACTACGGGTCCCGATCACCAGATGACGGAACGAGAGGCGTCCAATAGAAGCCCATCCTCCTGGAGCATAGAGGAAGTGATGCAATTTGTGCGTGACGCTGACCCTCAGGCACTAGCTCCCCATGCAGAGCTCTTCAGGAAGCACGTATGTACCATTTTGTGTTTTTATCAAAACTTCTGAAACATATAACAACAAACCTGCTCTGTACACCTCAGAGAACCATCAAACACTGCATAACAAGTACCTCAAAGTGTGAATTCACACCATCTGTGAAGCAAGCTGTCACCTGACAGTTATAGCTAGATCCTTGTTTCAGGGCAGTGAACATTTAAATCACTGACTAAAACCCACAAAACGGGCTGTCCTGAAGTCCACATGTGGTATGTTGGTTTTGCTTAAGTCCAACATGACGAATTTCTGAATTTATGTACTGTACTGTATACTGGATACTGTCTTTACAGTTGTTCTTGTCGTTTACAGTGCGATGCTACAGGTCTTTTAAAATTCAATAGATTTCACTGAGTTGACATTTTTAGGTTTTACTTTTTATAATTTTAGTTTTTGCCTAGCAGTAAATCCCAGCAGCGCTGTGCCTCAAACACTGATAACAGCACAACACACTAAACTGACAATAAATAATATTTGTGTAAACAGTCAAAAAAAAATTACCCTGTACGGGTGGCTCCCTTAAGGATGTGTCTCCAGTACCTTTTAATTGTTGTACCATATTCTGGGGCAGTTATATTTTTAACATGTGTTGGCTTTTTATTTTGTGTTCTACTTGAACATGTAAAGCTAGAAAAAGGTATAACTTTGGGTGAAAGTTTGAGAAAGTGATTGTAACGTACCTTTTAAAACTAATGTTCTGGAGGGCCAGATTCTTGCAGAGTTTGATGATTTTCTTGCTCAAGAACACCTGACTCAACTCCTCAGTTAATTACCAAGTTTAGTTAGTGTGCTAGAAAAGAGAAATCACCTAACTGTGCTGGACTCTGGCATCTGGTGGCTAAAATATTGTGCATAATAACAAATAAAAACTTGTGTACCTACAAAGTGCGTCTGTATGATAAAATAACCAATGAATGTAGGTACGTAGGTAGTATCTCTTATTGTAGAGTGTTTAATTCCTGATTCCTTAATCGCTTTTATGCTGTTTCATTGTTGTAGGAGATTGATGGCAAAGCTTTGATGCTGTTGCGGAGTGACATGATAATGAAGTACATGGGGCTGAAGTTGGGCCCCGCCCTCAAACTGTGCCATCACATCGAGAAGCTGAAACAGGGAAAACAGTAGCTGGCTCCTCCTGAGCCCAGCCCATACATACAGACTCCAGCAGGGGGCGACAAAGTGCACCAAGTCCTCTTGGAGTCAGAGTTGGAGAGGGACACAGAAGACACACGGAATAGATTTGGATGGAGCTGGCGTAGACTTGCACATGCTGGCCAAGTAAACACCAAAATTAAGCGGTTCCACAAGCCGCATAAACGTCGCTCATTGATGTGTGGATGATATAAAGCAAGCACCAACAATCAGAGGCCACGATCTTTTACATTGACCAGACTTTCGTGCTTGTTTGAAATTGGGTCTAGCAGAGTGCAGAGCTTCTCAGAGATGAGGGTGGCAAAATGATCTCAGTACGCTGAGATTGTCTCAGATGCAGGTTAGAAACCACCACTAATGACCTCAGCACCTCCTTTTGTAAGAGGGACAAAACAGGCAGCAATTCATAGACGACAAGCTGAATCCCAAAGGGTTTCTTGGTCTAGTGTTCATGCATTGTGTTCTTATACTGCCCGTATGCACAGACAGAACCTTGCTGACTGTTAATGATGACTTACACTGTCCTTTTTTTCCCCTCCTACTGGGAAATCCTGTTGCAGCTGTTGGTAATAACCCATTATATGCTGTTCAGTAGGGTCCACTTTATAACTTTACAATTGTAAAATTTTGTGTAGCTTTAGTACAACCAGACAACCTTGACAAAATCTTTGTACACACCATAAACCAAAAAACGTATAAAAGGCAGCTCTCCACTTGGAGCTTCTTTCAGATCACTCATACAGTACTGCGCAGAAGTCTAAGACACCTGAGAAAATTTGATTTTATAAGCAATTTATTTTGGACGTTTCTGTTTATTTGCTCAGAAAAAACAGTATTAGAATAATTACAAATAATATTAATACAAAATATGAATGTTTGTACCATTTCCAAACCTCTCCTTGATGGAGCCCAGTATTATTTGAGGTTGTCATCCTCCAGTACCTGATTCATTAAAGTAGATCAGGTGTTGAATTCAACAAACCTACGCAATGGCTGTTCTACAGTTTATTACAGCTTTCTTTGAAAGCAAGCAAGTCTTGCTACTATTTACTGCATACATGTTTGTTTGCATTTATTCTATTGTAATATAGTGTTACAGAAACAAGAGCAGTTATTGTGCAGATAAATGGTTTAAAATCATTTGCTTAGTTACCCAAAACTTTTGCACAGTACTGTAGATTTTATAAAAGTATGGCTACCTATACACAGCACAAATAGTCAGTCTTGCCTACAGCAAACTGAAACACTCACTATTATTTATTGCTAAAGACTGTAATTTACTCAGGATGAGGATTGGTATTTTTTGCTTTTCATTTATAAGCCACTTAAATCATGCCATCGTCATCTACCCATCATGCAAGGAATGACCTGCCTATACAATTCTGTTAAAATTCATATGTTTCAATACAGTTTACATCATGCCATTTAAGCCAAAGTTCTAAAGGAATTGTGTGATTTAGATTTAGACACTTTAGATCACAGGCACTGAACACTCCTCTGTTGATCCACTGGACTGGCTGTATTCAGGATTCTTTCTATTAAAACTGTCATTTGAAATTGCCAGAACGGTTTGGTTAGTTGGCTAGCTCTCTGAATTGAAAATACACATATTGTGCATTTTGGATGGTGGTGGTTTGATTTGAAAACTTCTTCAGTTGCCATAAAAACTGCCTGGAAATTCTTGATGGGGCCTAGTAGCTCAACATTTCCACATGCAGTTATATCTGTGAACAGTCTGTCATGTTTAAAAGACATCACACTGGATATGTCTCAGATAAAAGTAGTTCCTGTTCTGACGTTTTGATCATTCATGTTCCACATGTGCCATGCTAATATCATTTCATATTTCAGTGTTTTGATGTTTGGAACATTTAATCATTTATTTAATATGTAGAAACCACTCATTTTAAAGAACATGGTTTTCTTGTTTTTTATTAAAATTTTTGTACTCATATGTCGTTAGTTTTTTCCGCCTAGTTCTTAAGACATCCATACATTACTGTGACTCAGGTTGAAGTAGTTTTCATTTATTGGAATACTTTTCTACAGTAGCATAAATATGTGCATTTAAATGGCCATTTTGCATTATTTTTCGTACATTTCATGGAACAAAGTTGCCTCTTCAAATGCTGAATGCTTCAAATCTAAGTACTTGAAAACAGCATCGTTACATTTTACCATGTTTGAAATTGTTGCCATTGCCAGTACAGTTATTCTTATTAAAACTTTAAAAAGAAGTCTGTCTGTTGTTGCGCTTATTCAAGGATGGGTGAATCTTTTGGTGCATTAGGCAGCAATGTAGGAAATATTAAGATATTTTTTTCATAAAGGAACATCCACATGTATTATCTTAAAAACAAAAAACATATCTGATATTAATTTCAGTTCTTTTAAAGGAGAATTTGACAGAAATTTCTGCTAAATTCAATCATTGAGATGTAAACAAAGACATTCAGAGTGTTTTGATATGCTGTATTATAGAGAAACTGACTCGACGATGATTGAACGATGATAGGTACCAGGTGTTGCAATGTCCTTAATGCAGATATAGCCATTTCATTTACTATTCAAAACAATCAGTAAAACTATGTGTATATGCAATCATGGTGGTTAAATAGTAGTAAATCTCTGGGGACTATTTTGCCTTACAACACCCTGCACTGACTCTCTGCCTTGAACGGACATAAAAAAAAAAATGTATTCAGCCAAAATGTTCACTCTAAACTGTCATAAGACAGTGTCTCCAGCATTAAGTAACAATAATTTTACGCAAAGCTTCAGATGTCTGGTTCCTCTCACCACCATTGTGAATGATTCTGACTCAGTTTCACTCAAATGGTGCACTTCACAGTTACACTGAAATTCTGAACAGGATTCCTATAATTGAACTATAGTGTGTTATAATAAGAACCAGAAATATGTCTATTTGGTAGGACGAAATGTTGCCACATGCTGCTTCTTGATCGGGTGAATATTCATACTTTGAGAGGTCACTCTTTTTAGCTTGACCACTCTGTTCTTTAATATGTGTTCCTGTGGCTGCCTTACTAATTTATCACAGAAGACAGCAGGCGTCTGCAGTGGGCCTATAACTCTGCTATTCTGGCCTGCAGACTTTGCTGCGTTTTCAGAAAAGTACTGTTCCTTTGTCCATTTGTACTGCATGCCAAACTCTATATCAGAGTCACTGTTCAAGTGATTGGGCTCATGTCTTTGTGAACACTTCATAGGATGAATGATTCGCTCTGTCAGTCCTTCGTTTGCTGAATTGGTGCTATAATATTTCAGCTTACTGCCAGCGCATGACTTAAAGTATGAGTTGTTTGCTACCGACAGGTCCAAAGCAGAGTCTTGCGGAAGAGGAAACTGAACTTCTTGCTTGGTTTGAATTGGAGTGACCTTAATTCTAAGGTCAAGCACTTCTTGCTGTGAAACTGAAGGGAGAGGCAGCCTTGGTAACTGCAGGCAGCGACAGTCAGACTTTGTGCTGTGGGTACTCGTGGGAATGCCAAAGGCATCTTTTGAAGTCTGAGTGCTTTTGTTCTTTTTTGTATTATAGGCTGCAGTGGGGGAACTAGAGAGAGCTTTGGAGTCTGGAAATGAGACCGGGATTGGGATTGGGATCGGTATAGGCAGGGGCACTGGCAAAGGGACAATGAGTGGATAAGGCACTAGCAAGGTGGCAGGAGGAACAAGGGAGACCAGTGGTGACCCAGTATAGATGTATGGCAGAGGGGATTCCTGGGGTAAGAAGGGATTTGATGGGACTGATCTGGTCCCTTGACAAGCTGAGGTACCATAATTTCTTACAAAATGAAATGGTTCTTGCAAAACTGTTGTAAATTTAGAACAGTGCAAAGCAGAATTGTCTGAGGGTTGAGACGATATATCTGATTTCCTGTCGCCATGCTGAGGTTGACTCAATGGCACAGATAGGTTCTGAGATGGTCCATGGTTCTGCTCAGCTCCTGACAGATACTGCTGTTCTGGGATCAGACATGAGCTCTGGAGGAGAAGTTGGGAGCTTAAACATTGCAAACCTGGCTGATCCAAGATTAGTGGTAAAGAGAGGGAGCCTGGACTGGGTGCAATGACTGGTGAGGCTATTGTCTGACCAACCTGGGGGTCTGCTCCCCCCGCTACCTGCAGATGAACAGGCAGCACTACTGGACTGCCCCCAAGGCAGAGAGGTTGTAGCAAAGAAGTTGCCATTTTGAGAATTAACCCCAGTGAAGGTTCTGAGAGTGGGGTGAACAGGGCAGAGTCTTCAACTGTCACATCTGTGGAAAGGGCTTGTCTCACAGGTTCATTTAAATTGTTGCTCCAGGCCTGAGTAGAGAGAGTCCTGTTCTCCAAAGCCCCTGCTCCTTCAGATGCTTTAGTTTTGATCCCACTGTTTGGATGAATTTCGCTGTGAAGATCCTCCATGGTTGCCTTGTTTGTCTAGAAAGGAGCAGAATGGGTCATCAGTCAAATGAAAATGATGCATAAATGTACAAATATAAAAAAGTAATTTAAAACAAAATGGGTGACTAATGGGTGATTAATTATCAGCATAATGTAATAATTAAGATGTAAATAAAGTAATTCAGAATAGTTTGATTTGAAATGCACCATTCTAGAGAAGCAAATCAGAAGTGTTCATGAGGTACATGATAAGAACCAGACGTCTGAAGCATTTAATTCCTCTAAGAGCAACCTTACAGAAATGCATTACACAAAATGATTGCGAATACTTTGCCTGATGCCTGAGACACTGTTTTACAATAATTATAACAGAAGATTTTCAGACTTTTCTAAGAAATCAGCGTTGATAAGTTTCTCTACAATGCACTGTTTCTCATCAAAACAGTGGTACTGAATTATTTAATTACACAGAAATGTTGAAAAACTGGTAGAATTCACCCCTTAACCTTCACAATAGTCAGTGAATGCTGCTGGAGACTAAACCAAAACAATGACCTTACAATAGAGTCTTTATTAAAATGCCTCCTGCACTGATTTAATGAAACTATTTGCCTGGAAGAGATACTTGCTGACATAGTCCATTAACAAAGAAAAATAAAATAAAATCCTGTAATCATCTCCCACCCATAAACTATTAAACTAAATATGATTTACATCAACAGAAAAGTCTAAGAAATAAATTGTGATCACTTGTATATAATGTCAGACTGACAAAGTATTAAACATGAAGAAAACATATGATTTTCTTTCATTTCAAGAGAAATATCAAAAACATTATAGTCTTTATGTGAGTCTATATGTCATGGGGATTGTTAATACTTATATTGTTAATACTTATACAACATTTAAGCAACTGTTTGCATCATAAAGATTTAGATCAATTATAGAGACCCTGTGAACAACAGCAGCCAGTGTACTCATAGTTTTTCATTAGAGTTGCACGGAAATTTCGGCTACTGAAAATGTTCGAAAGTAGCACTTTTGGTTTTTAAGCGAAAGAACAGGAAGAAGAACTATAATGAAGATAAGAAATACTGACTAAAACCATTGTTTTCTTCACTTTGCTGCACTAGTCAGCACTGACACGTTTAAACAGTTTGAGCATCAGCAGATCAACAGTGAAATACTCACGTTGCAGCTTAGACCTGTGTTTAATGCAGCCTTTAGCTAACATAGCCTGGCATTAACTGATTTAAAATAATACTTTAATGCAAATCACATATTAAAATAGAAAGGGAAAGCTTGTGAATGCACTGTAAGTTGGCTTGACAACACCATTGCTATGAAATCCCAGGAGGCTGCTAAGTTGTTACTAGGCCATTGCTATGGAATTCCAGGTGGTTGCTAAGATGTTACTAGGCCATTGCTATATTACCCCAGGTGGTTGCTTAAGGGTTGCTAGGCCATTGCTATCGTGTCCCATGTGGTTGCTGAGGTGTTGCAAAGGCATTGCTATGTTATCTCAGGTGGTTGCTGTGGTGTAGCTTGGCAGTTGCCATGTTATGGTGGAAAAAAAATTGAATTGAACTAACACTGCAAAAACTGATCGGTCCCAATAGCACAAGTCAGCTGTTCCCAATGAGGCTCTATAATGCTGCAAAGTTTTGTGGTTCTAGTTTGAAAACTGCAACCCATAAAAACAGTACAAACAAGCATAAAATAATAATTTGAAGAACAGTAAGTTGCCTTGCAACTTATTAATTGTCAATTAAATAATATTGAGTAACTCAACATCTTTTAGTAACAAACTTTTCCACCTCGTTTTTAACGTTCTTACTGCAAACATTGTTTATTAGGACTGGACTTCATGACTGTTTCTTCTCTTTAAAAGAGGAACACTAAAGCGACTTGTGTAGTGAGAGAAATTCCTGACGGCTAGACACAAGTAGCGATTTCCAAATGGGACATTAACTATACTGTAGTCCAGGGGTGTCCAATCTATATAAGGGCTGGTGTGACTGCAGGATTTCATTCCAACAAAGTAGGAGCTCACTTGATCAGCTGTTTGAAGACAACTGATTAAACAAGTGGAATCAAGTGTGCTTCTGCTTGTTTGGAATGAAAACCTGCAATCAGACCAGCCCTTTGTGGAGAGACTGGACACCCTGCTGTAGTCTAACAGTTTATCAATGCCCTGCATTTATCCATTGTTTTAACAGTAAAAGGGATTAAATATTACATGTATATTATATGATATTTCACTGGCAAGCAGTTTAAAATTAAATTTTGTTGACAATGCCTTTAAAGCAGTGGTGACCCACTATTTTTCATACCCTCTTATAAATGTTCTGCTGGTACATTTTGTTTACTCCTACTGAATATTGTGATACTAATTGTGTATTATGAAAATGTTTTCATGTATCATGATATTTTTTGACATTTTGCCCACTCTTACTAATACTTAAATTTATAGCTACAGAGCTGAAATCAAGAACAGCTTGAGCACGATCTTCCCCTCCCCTCTCCTGCGGTTAAGAGGTTAAGCTCAGGGTAATAGGACCATATGTAGCTGTTTAGGGATAAGCTTTTCATATTAAAGGCCTGAGAGGCCTGCGGTGAACCTCTGGAAAACACACACATACGCAAATACCCAGAAACAATATGGCCAGTTTCCGTCATGGCAATAATGTAGAGCTTAAATCAAACAGTTGGTTTCTCATGTGATAGATCACAGGACGCTTTCTGTGCACTGTCAGATCTATAATGAAATAAAAATCTGATGAATTATTGACATGATTGCTTTTGCCTTGAGTCCACGATTAGTTTATGGTCTCGCTCATGTGTGAAATATTTTGTTCCAGTCCGGTCTTGCACAGAAAAAGCTGGGCCTGGCACTCTTAGCTGTGTAAACATAACATTTCAACATAAATGTGTCTTAAGGAACTGAAATAGTCATAAAGTGCTACTCGTCTGCACACAGCATTGTGTTTTATGAGTGGCACTTTTTTGACAGGATTGAGTTTAATTTCCTTACCCCTCTGTTGCTTTACATGCATGTGCCAGCCAATGAAATGATGTAACCAATAATCAACCATAAATTCAAGCTTTTGTTTAAACCCTTGGAAAATAAACACACAAGTCTGACACTACCAGCATCGTGAATTCTACTTTATGGGCCTGAAAAGTATTAAATGGCCTGCCAAGAACTCCAGAATAAATCGCACAAATAAAAAAGGCCTTTTAAATGGTAATTCGGAGTTGGAAAAGCTACAAGGGTGCTAGCTGACTGCACTGATGATTTACCCAAGCTGAAACTATTCTCCGGTGGAGGAACTGTGTCATAAAGCTGAGATTTCAATGATTCAGCGTTTCCAAACATACCAAGTACCTGCCAGGAAGACAAGACTTTTTTTTCTGTGCATGTCTCTTCCCCAAAACTGAACATGTCTCCAAACATTATTCACTTTCATTTAAACTATACAATGGGAGAAAAAACAACATAAAGTGAAAAGACAACTTCAGTGTGCTTTGGCATAGACTCTGCAAGTCTCTGAAGGGAAGGAACACCTTCAACAATCTTCTAAAAGATATTCCCTCCGTTAGTCCTCTAACGACAGTGGTGGAGAGCCGTATCTTACACATTGGTGCAAAAACTCCCACAGGTGTTCAATTAGGTGGAGACTACGAAGGCAATAACATATGATTTACATCATTTTTAATACTCATCAAACCATTTAGTAACCATTTAGTAACTCCTCATGCCTTGTGGGGGGGTCATCCTGTAAGAGACCACTCCCATTAAGACAAATGTTTTATCACAGAGTAAGTAATCAGTCAGAATAACCTTGTATTGATTTGCAGGGACCCTCTCTAAGGGGAAAAGTGGACTTAAACCATGCAAGCAAATTGCCACACGCAGTATAACACAGCCACCGGACCACCTCGCTGTGGGGGTCAAATATTCAGGCCTGGATAACTCCACATGTTTGCAGACCAGTGCCTGTGGTTTTTGCACCATTGAACTCTCAAAAATGCATTTGTCTTTGTAATGAGTGGTTTATGCACTGCAACCATAATATCCCTCTCTATATAGTTGTAGATGAACTGTTCTTGCTTTCAGTCAGATCATGTCCTGCACTGACATCCTCGGTCACCTGAGGAACGGTAGCTCTTCTGTTTTTCCTTCTATTTTGCACTTAAGCACCAGCTTCAAGGTCACTGAATGTGCGCTTTTGACTGCAATTTCCAATCACTTTCCAATCCATCTCCCATGCATCTAAAGGCAGATGTCACTTTAGTCACTGCTCTTGTTGAGTAGTTTTTGTGATTGAAGTTCTCACCATCTGTGCCCCAACACTGAAACCTCTTTCAAAGTCACATTTGTCTTTTCTTCTTCCCATATTGATACAAAATCGAGGTTAACTTGGCCTGCTTAACATTTAGCATGGTAGGATATTAACGGCATAACTGTATTCTGCAGTACACCTGTTTGGAAGCATTTGCACTCGTTTTGTTTCTCCACTTACTTATTCAGGTTTTTCATTTAATTTGTCACCAATCTGTAGTTTACTGTGTCCTCTCCATGCAACAGATCCCACATTGCACTCTTGAAATGCACTATTCACTCTCATTTCCATTAGTTCATGTGCTGTGCAGGCTGCATTCCTGTCCTCTGCGTACTTGACTTATACTAAATAAAGCAGGCATCAATGAATGAGGCAAAGCACAACTACGATACATACAGGACGGCAAATGTTAACGAGAAAAGAGTATGTGCGGAGACAGAAAGTGTGCCTGTCTGCACATCCACAGCTACGGTGCAGACGAACCAACTCAACACTCGCATAAATCACCGCCAGCGCTAACCATCTCCAGCGGAAACCGGCCCTGGTTTGGATTACAAAGCAATAAGCAAATCTGGACAACAAGAGGAGACAGGCCTCACAAAATATCGTCTGCTTTTTCAATGAAATCTTTACTGCTTTGACAATCTCATAAAGTCCTTTAGTCTAACCTGGGGTAAGAAAAAAACACTCTTCCTGTATTTTAAACTTCAGGAAATGCTGTATCAGGAGAT
>JAILXH010290430.1:25976-52202 GCA_023558415.1 Piaractus mesopotamicus | reverse complement strand
TTATTATTATTATTATTATTATAACTGACTACTAGCTAGTCAGTGAAGTAAGTTTGTGTCTTCATGTTGAAATTTGTACTAAATACTATATTTGTGGCAATATGCTTAAGGGGGCCTTTTGCCCCTTGTTTGGGGGTGATTCTTACCACAAAAGGTCTAACTTCACACTTTCACTTCAATATAAATAAAAAATAAGTAAATAACAAACTTTTTTTCTCCCAACCCACATTAATCATATATATTTTTAAAAAATTGTTCTTGTACACTCTAAAAAGTGGTGTTAAATAATAACACACTTACTTGTGTTACCTGTTTTAACACTTTTTGTGTCATAGTGATTTAACACCTTCTGCGTTAAAAGTAACACAAAATGTGTTGTCTCCAAATGAGCACACTGATGTGTCCAGTTAGAGACAGAATGTGTTGTTTTTAACACATCTGGTTTATATAAATGCATAGATCACTGTTTTCTGAGGACAAACGTAAGGGGAATAAATCCCAGCACTTCAGACTTAATTAGACCATAGGTTTTCAGTAAATGTGTGAAGATTAGATTTGGCCCTTTCATTTGAATGGGATAGAAAAAAGGGGAATCGTACTATGTTGGGGGGTTTACAAGTCGTACTATGCTGGGGGACTACAAGTTAATAATGTCTGTAGACATTTTATATTTATTTTGAGTAACTATCCACTGAAATAGTCTAATTCATTGTGAAGGTCATTTTGCTCGTTTTAAAAGCAACAAGCCAAAATTATCTGCTAGTGCAAATGAACAAATTCTCTTTATGAAATAAGTTTCAAATGTCTAGAAATCAGTTGTATAATCTTATAATATTCCTATTACAATTTCACAATGAGACAAATGAGCTATGTTGACCTGATTTAAAATGATTTCACTTGCCAATTCATGACACTTGATATAAATTTTTGCAGAGAACCTGTATAATGTACTACACTGCCCTCTGCTGGTTAGTTATAGAACTCCAATTGCATTGTTACTAAGCTGTGGGGCTAAAGCAATAGCAGGACACCCATAAATGGACAGAGGGGGAGAGTTGAATGATTATGTTACTAAATTTTGGATTTGCATGGAGTCAGTGAGTCAACACTATTTACTTCAGTGTGAAAGAATTATGGAGGAATTATGAAAGAAAAGCAGGATTAACTAACATTTAAAACAGCAGTTTTTGTGGTAAGATTGCAATGTTGGTGGGTGTTTAGGCAGGACACGACAGGTGAACAGGATCATTTTTAAACTAATAAATATCATAATGAATCTTTGCCAGCTGATTACTGTCATTTAATTTAGTATACTTATTTTCATTGTTCTCATTATTTTACTGTTTAAACGAGAAAACGCTACACATAATTACTATAAAACGTTTTGGGGGTCATTTTGTAGTACCAAATCAAATGAGTAATATATTAAGAAATCCTTCTGTAATATCCTTCAAAATATAGTTAGGAATGAACACGTAAAATTTCATGCATGCAGATATTCTAGAAGCTGAGATTTTTGGTTCTGAATGTAGAGAAAAGCTGATTTTAAGAATGGGCTTTAGAACTACGTTACCCAAATTACATCTTAGAGAACACGCACCATATATGTGAATGCTGTCATTAGTGCACAACTAATAGACCTGATATTCTAGTTAGATTCTACAGGAAATCAGCATTTCGGTAAAATATGACACAACATGGTTGTGCCAAGTGTGAGCTGAACTGAGGAAAATACAGCTGGAGGCAAGTGTTAAACTGACAAAACATGCTGGAATGTTTGTTGAGTCTTCTTTATATGATTACAGTGACCAAACAGTGTCCATAATGACCAGATAGTATCCAGATGTGGGCCTGCAGGCCCACACTCAGCACTGGCAAACTGTCCGTGAGCAAAAGTGGTCCACATTAAACCTTATTTCGCCCACATTTCCTAAACCACATCTGGGCCACTTCTGGCAGAGTTATAGCTGTACATTGACAAAATGAAAACTGATAGAAAATGTTTTTCAGTTTAACTCAAATTTTCTGACTTAAATTGAAAAAAAAAACAACATTCTGACACCTGGAGTCTGACAGAGTCATCATTCCACATATAACTGGGCCATTTTGTTTGCTTTCCAGGGACCAAAATCGTCATTTCTGCCTTCAGTGTCTTGCCTTAAAGGGCCCATATCATGCAAAACCAAATCCTCCTCACACTTTGTGTAGTAAGAGTTTGATGTAGTATGTAAACGCTGTTAAAGTTTCAAAACATACCATTCACTCCCCAGTCTACACAGTCCATACATTAAGCATAGCATTAGTTCAGGCAGGCCATGAAGTGAAGCTCACCTGATCTCCTGCTATGCATACGATTAGCTAAATTTGTCAGAACATTTATTTAAGCTGCTTTAGCCTGGCCATTCTTGCCACTCCTCTGCAAGCCACTTTGCACTCTCCTGCTGGCCGGTGGTTCACCTTGTATGGTTGTTCTGGGGGTCTTTCTTCTGCTGTCCCTGCCTTCGGCTTTCCATGTGTGCACACAGAAGGGCAGGGAGGTCCCGGAACAGAGTCATACCTCCAAATGTAACTTACAAATGGAAACAAAATATTCTTTTTGATGAAGTAGTCCTGACTGAAATGAAAGCTAAGCTGGAAAAACAGCCTGTTTTGAATCCATCGTTTTTGTGATGTCATAAAAACCAAATCATTTACATTTGTTCACACATTTTGTCTGCAGCATATTAGCCCCGTCCCTTTGTGCCGAAGGTATAAGCAGTGGTTCAGCATTTCAGGACTGCTTTTTGAACAAGGCACGATCCAGGACAGCCAATAAAAAAAGAGTCTATTTACAAATATCAGTCTTAAAGGCACAGTAACAAAAGCGGCAGTCTTAATTCTAAGGGATAAAGAGAGGTTGGAAAATGGTCAAGTAGACATAAGTTGTGACTAAACCCACACAAATGTCATAAGAGGACCTAGAGGAAAAAATAAAATGCAAGAAAAATGTAGGATATATATTTTCCTTTTTTGCAGCTGTATAATTGCAACATTTTCATCTCTGTCAAAAGAGCATCCACAAAAAAGCATTTCTGCCTCAAATGTTGTAAATAAGTGAGCCAAGCATTGGGGTTATTTTTCAACGCAGTCACATTTATTGGCCTTCTCTATGCACAGTTACTAAGCAAGCCAGTTGAGCTGGCAAGAAATGGTTCAAATTTACAATGGAATTGTCACAATGTTTACTAAAAAATAAATACAAGGACCGAGAGTGTTGCACAGCTCAAAAATATACAAAGGCTTGGAATTAATGTAAACTTTGAAAACATTTTACAAAAAGAAACGACTTTGCAACATTTTGTTTTTGTTTGTTTTTTTTCTTCCGTTTGGTTCGATAAAAAGATCGTATGTACATGTTTATACAAAAATACAAACCAGATGCAACTCTTGGAGTGAAGCTTGTAGGCTGAGTGACACGCTTTGAGTACAGAGACTTCTGCGCTATAACCCGCACTTATTCGTCCGGCTTCTCGTTTCGTTTGCTTCTTTTATTTTACTTTCACACCTGTACGCGTCAGAAACCCTTTGGCAAAAGCATAATGTGCTTCCCCATTCGTGCAGTGTGATAGGTGATACATGTGGTCGTTTTAGAAAAGGAAAACACACAAGAACAGTCAACACTTCAGAGGGAAAGAAAACAACAGGAACTCTTCAGTAGAGTACGCAGTGAATGGATTATGTTGGAACAGTACAACAGTCCTAGGCTGAGGAGTCGACAGTTCAATGTAAAATTATCAATGATAAGCAAATGGGGCCTTGCACTTAACTTCCCTTTCGTAAAAGAAATGTCCATGTAAGGCCTAAACAGCATCCAGACTGGCAGTTTAGGACTATAAAATCCTAAACCAGAGCTACTGTGGATAGACAGTGGACAAATACAGGTGCATTGCTACAATATCTGAAGTTTCAGGATGTCACTAGTGTTGAAGTCAGGCTCAAAGTGGGAGCAAAACAAAGCAACTGTAATGAGACGGCGAATGGCAAGTGATAACAATGGCAACAGTGAGAGAATATGGCCTATAGGATTACGTCAGAGCACCAAAAAGAGTTGACTAGAATTGTATATCATACAGCATATATGTAAATAATGCAAAGTTTACAGCTAATTAGAAAGATTCATAAGTACAGTATCTATGTAACATCCTTGTTTTCCATTGGCTAATACACCCCTGATATGAAATATGTTCAATCATTAGTATTTTTTAGTTAAATAAAGCTTTATCGTCATTCTTTTCTACATTTATTAACAAAATAATTCTCTGGATAAAATATCCCGTAATTAAAAATATTTTCTTTTTTTCCTATTAAATGTTGCAATCTAATAGAGGATTTCATAGATTTCATAGTTCTATAGGTATGACCCAAAAGCAGTTGAGCACACAGAAATAAAAGTCCATATTTCTTCAGTGTTTAAAAGGAAAAGAGAGAAAAAAAAAAAAAAACGATGGAAAGTGTAATGTACGGCATGTTTTATCTTCCTGTGTAAACGATGAAAGAAATCTTGTATCAGCAATTTAGTGAACTCTTCTGTGGAGTAATGATATATGTCTATATAGTAAAAAGTACTGTCAGGACATACAGTACATGGCAATTCAACAACAGTCCAGAAATAAAGGCTGAATTATTATCATATATTTGTTAGTCGCACAACCACATATATACAAATAATGAGCAATACGCTTTCCCAGCATCTGCAAGTCAGCAACAAGAGACGCAGCTACATAGATGCAAAACTGTCCTTCTCTTGTATGAGATTATATTCACACCTTTCTTTCTATTCCACCAGAACAAAGACATTAGTCTGACCCTGTCCACAAACCATACCATATTTCTCTATTTCTTTCATAGCAACAGTGCTTTAAGAGATTGTCCAGTTCTTCCACATAAGGGATAAAGCTCAGTCTATGCATACATCAATACAAAAAAATGCAACTCTCACCAAAAACCTTAACATTTTGTACATCTATTGAACATAGCACATACTCAACAAATTCAAGTGATCTGAAAATGATTTTTTTTTCTCTCAGGTGAATACGTCCCTATGAATTCTAGTGTCTTATTGCATGCTGTACAGAAGACGAAAAAAGAGAAAAAATAAAAAATAAACGTCAGTGCGCAGCAGAAAAAGGATGATCTGAAATGAAAATACGGATTCAGTTCACAGCTTATCCCCCTCCCTCTCTTCGGCACAGTGTAAGCTTGACGGATCTTGCTAATTTCTTTGAGTTCTGACCTCAAAGAAGACTTCTGTTCTTGAATAGAAAAAAACATTCACTGCAAAAGTGAACCTATCCCACTCAAACTGAACAGTTTGCACAATTGTAAGGGTATTCATAGAATACAGGTGAAGAATTTCACTGAATTTTTTCCTCTGAACTCATCACTTCTCACACATTGGCCTCTGCATGTTAAAGTTGTTACATGTGATATACCTGAAAACAATGAACATACTATAAGTACCCCCATTTAAGTGCATTTAAAATATAAAATGTAAAATGATTTTTTTTTCCTGTTGATATAATGGACTACATGGCAACCTGTAATGAAAAATATGAAATCTATTGTTACATATCATGGGTAATACTATCTGAGAACTACTCTTATTTTGAAATGGATTACACGTGGCCTCATTTCTATCATAAATATACATTACAGCACTTCATTTCATACAGATCTTTTAAAGGAATTGGTTTAACCATCTTCAAACAAGTGCAAAATATTTGCAGGTTTTGCAAACCATTTATGCATTTAGAGATCTCAGCCATTAAAAAACTGCCTATGAGACTGGAGAATTGTTCTGCATTCACAGACCTCCTGTTAGGAAAGGCCACAGTGCGATTGTCCTATGTAAGCCTAACCAAAATCCCAATTAGGAATCATCACAACCTACTCGCAACGTTCATCTTTGCTGTAATCTCTCTTTGTAAACACTAGCTGCTTTTTTCAAATGGTTGTGGCCTTTAAACAGTTCCTGATTGGGACTTTGGCAGGTTTCGTGTCTAATACTATACAAGATATTTCCCTTTCACCGTTCGCCCAAGATAATACAGTAAAACTCATTCAATCAATTTGTAATGAAAATCTGAAAATAGAGAAATGTTTTCTACATTGGTAAACGTGTTGCTGAAATGTACACCCTTCACATTTTGTGAATGAACAAAGAAGGACTGGCTATTGGTTAGTTTCTTCAGGAATGATGTCAAGATGTCAAGCATCCATATAATAAAATGACCACTAGAAGTTCCCTTAGCTTGTGATAAAAATTCAAGTTCATCTCTGGCCACAACATAGGTTTGCTCAATTCATGGAATACAAAAAGTTCAAGGTGAGCAAGCGATCTTTTTCTTCTGAAGATCTTAAGATTTGTTGGGATAAAATTATATAAATGTCTGTATATCACATATTTCAGTCAAGATATGTTTTTTCATCATGTTATATTTTTTTCAAATTATGAGGGATTTGTTGTTTTGTTCTGTGTTGTGGTAAAAAAAACAAAAACACACCACTAGGAGGAGCGGTCATCATGTGGGCTTCCATCCGAATTTTCAGTCTCTCCTTCAGAGATGGCCTGCATCGGGGCAGTGTACAGCCGGCTGCGAGTGCTGTACCTGCTGCTGTTGGCTGCAGGTGGGATCCTGGAACGACCTTGTCTGGAGGCAGCAGACATGGTGAGGGTTTTTGTGGAGAACCCCTCAGTGTTAGCCTTGGGGAAGGGGCTGGGGAGGGGCTCCGCACTGGAAGGAGACTCCTGCAGCGGTGAAGGGGGTTCCTCTGGTTGCCTGGTAGCCTCCAGTAACAGTTCTCCTGGGGACTTGGGGGTGATGGGGCTTTTGAGGATTTCAGTGGCAGACATGCGATAGCTAGAGTCAGTGCGACTGCCCTTCTTCAGCAGCAGTAGCTTGAACTCCTCGTTTGAGGTGCTGGATTTTTTGGCACTCCTGTAAATGGGTCCTGGGGCTCGTTGGGAACCAGCAGGAGGAGTTGGGGCAGCAGCTGGAGTGGTGGGGCATGTGACAGGATTACTTACAGGGGCAGTCACAGGAGCAACACCAAGACGACTTTTTCCACTGAGCTCCCCTGAGTCTTTCCGTCCAAGAACTTTTCTCTTTGATCTGAAATGTTTTAGATAAAATGGATTATAATATTATACTGTATATCACAAAGAAGTATTAGCTTTCTTTCACAAAGCTCCCTGACTCTGGAACAACCTCCCTGGTTTAATTCAGTTCAAATCTTCAAATCTAGACTGAAAACCTGCTCCTTTACTTCCAATGGCATGTACTGTGCTCATAGTATTTAATGCTCTGATAATGCTATCATCATTTTCTGCTCACAAGACTTTATCTATTTTTTGTTTTTCTCCCACTTTCTGACAGATCTTATTCCAGCCTGCATTCAACGAAGCAGCAGAATTTCGAAGGAGGCGCAGCAGCTGATTCTATAATCTCCATATCCTTTATTAAGTTTAACACTCTCCCTGTCTACACAAGTTGAATTGAGTTGAATAACCATGATAGTACTTATCAGTATCTGTGGTTCTAAAACAAGAAACTTACCTATGGATCATGGCAAACAGGTCCTCAGTTGTGCGTAGTTTGTTGGGAGAAGGGAATATACTATCATCATCAGGCTTTGAATCATCAGTCAGAGGAGAAATTGAATTGTCACTGGGAGTTGAGTCTGTGGAAAAAAACAAGGACACTGTCACTGATGTGAAGCACTGCTCTTACGAGGCATCAAAAGATACTTGACTGCTAACAGTGCCCCTTGTGGAGAATTTGTAGCCTGCTGTACACGAGTGAGTATGTGAGTGAGTGAGTTACAAGCCATTTTCATGAGGTGCTTTGCATCTAACAATGAGTTCATATTCTACTAAAAGTCTTGAAAGTTCACTTGTATCAATCTGCCTACATTCAATCAGAACAACCAATATTACACAAAGATATACAAAGATATACAAAAAAATTTGTATAATTTATATGGTGAGACAATGTTTGGGGCTTCAATACCTTTGCTGAAGTAGTCCTCTGTATCTGGAGTTGATCCATCCTCGCGTCCATCTTGTGAGGCACTTCTGGTAGTGACACCTGATGTCTCATAGTCCTCCTCTTTGCTTCTGGCATCGCTGATTGTGTAAGTGTGCGATGATGCTTCTGAATTTCTAGCAGGCACTTTGTCAGGGCTGTTGCACAGTACAAAGTCACTCCTGTGTATTTCACTGTAAGCAGGAGGGGACATTGTGCTGTATAAACACAAGGAGGGTTCTGCTGGAGGATCCGGCCGGGGTGCTTCACTGTGTTCAGGTTTGGCACTTTCCACTGGTAATTCTGCTTCCTCATCCGGATACCGGCTGCACTCTGGTTCCTGCTGAGCACTGTAGGTCTCAGGGCCTTGGGATGTTTGAGCTGACAGCTCATCTTGTTCACTGGTTGGTTCCACAGGTGTTCTGAAAGCTGTCATTGCCCAATAGGTTCCTGGGCCATACCTCTCTTGTCTGACTTTCACCCCCTCATGTGCTGTTACGATGGCCTCGTTAAGAGAAAGCTGGGACTCACAGTGCTGTACAGCAGGTGGTTTGTAGGCTGGTGGTTTCCTGTTATGCCTATTGTCAGAAGGTGGAGTCTCTATAGTTACTGTGGGACACTTGGGTCGAGTTGATGGATCAGTAGACTGCTCCTGCCCCAGGTTCCCCTCAGCTGGTTTGCCAATGGATCGCAATTGGACTGACCTCAGAACAGTTGGAGTGATGGCCAGGTGGGTTGAGCTAGATGCTTCTGTACTTGCTGCTGCAGCAGCTGCGGCAGCAGCACGAGCCTCTGCTGCTGCAGCAGCTGCTGCGGCCGCTTTCTGCTTGTTCTGATGAAGGATGTGCATCTGGTTCCTGTGGGCAAAGGGCTTGCAGTGAAGAGCACTTAGGTCAAGGTGACTGGGAGGTATGGCCTGGGAGTCAGTATCCCTCCTGGAGGAAGAACCTGGGTCTCTAAGGGCAAGGGGCTGCTGCTGAAGAGAAGCAAGTGAAGACTTTCTCTCTGGTACTTTGGGTTTCCTTTTGCCAGTGTTTGGGGACAGTGGACCTGGGAAGAATGCAGAAGGAAAGGAAGATGTAGGCGTCTCTGACTGACTGGAATATCCACTGGAAGGGGATGCCAACCCTGCAAGCTTTTCGGGAGAACCCAGCTTAAAGTCACCCTCTGGTGGTGGAAGTGTTGGTGAAGTGGGTCTGGATCTGGGGCGACAGGCTGGAGTTTCTGCACTCTCCGGTGACTTGACGCATTCAATTACAGTTGTACCCGTAGCAGTGCTGGAGTTGGACAGCGACCTGTAAGGATCGTTGGATTTCAAGTCACTGAGGAGCCAGAGGTCTGCATAGTCGGACTGTATGGCACCCTCGTCCTTGAAGGAATGTGTGTCAGAGGAACTGAATGGAGAGGAGCAGTCCAGCATTTCTCGGACATTCTCTACACCCCAAGCACCAAGGGGCTCATCACAGAGTCCTGCAGTATCAAGCTGCCCGGCAGAACCGGCCAAGTCCAGCTGCAGCCTCATCTCCCTGGAAGACAAAGGCAGGGGCAGCTCACTAGTAATCTTTGGTTCGTTCTGCTCTGGAACGTCCACACTGCTGCTTGCTTCCTTTAAAGAAGAGCTACGTTTTGGTGGGGGAGGCTTGGCCTTTGGTTTTCTTAAGGAGAGACACTGTCTTCCAAGTGTACTCATTCCTCTGTAGTCTGGTTGAGGGTATTCACCCATTCCAGGTGCAATGTTACCACTTGGGCCACAGTCAGGGTCAATGGCTGCATAGTTGTAATAGCTTCTGCTACCTTTAAGACCACAGTCAAAGTGCATGGAGGTGTAGAAGCCCTCAGTTTCAACGGTGTAATGTGAAGAGCTCTCCAATTTCTCAGCTGGTGGTTGGCCACTGAAGCTCTCATAAGTTTCACCACTGGAGTAACTAGGGCAGCTTACGCCACTCTCATCTTCCCTTGAGTGCTTTGGGCTGAAGTCCTGGGGGCAAGGCTGATCCTGCTGGTCCTGGTTGCAGTTCCACTCCCCATCACTAGCAGTACTGACGCCTGCATCATCCATCTGATCTGTGGCTGAGGAGGTGAAGGAACTAGACCTGTGGCCCTGGCCTTGTGGCTGGTCCATGTGGTAGGGGTCAATGATGAAGCCAGTAGTATCGTCAATGATATGAGACCCCGTGTTGAGGGATAGTTCTGAATCACAGTGCGAGGAGCCAGTCAGGGGAGGTGAGGCAGCTGG
Organism: Piaractus mesopotamicus; assembly: GCA_023558415.1. Taxonomy (NCBI): domain Eukaryota; kingdom Metazoa; phylum Chordata; class Actinopteri; order Characiformes; family Serrasalmidae; genus Piaractus; species Piaractus mesopotamicus. The sequence continues at coordinate 41,903 of JAILXH010290430.1, read as the reverse complement.
TGGTATTGTCTCTGAGGTCTGAGAAGGGCATGTGGAGCTGCTTCCACTCCAGTTGCCACTTGAAGACTGATGATCCTCCTTGTGGTCAATCTGGCTCCCAAGCACACCCGTGTTGGAGACAGAGTGAATAGGGCTGCTGAAGGTATCTGAACTGGAGGAGATCTCACAGCTTCCCATGTCAGCTTTGCGTGGGAGCCTGGACCTGCCCCTCTCAATCCAGGAATTTTCAGGACTACCAGTGTGCTGCATCCGCTCTGGCATGGCTTGGTCATCTGTGCTCTCCTCCTCGTCCTTTAGAATCCTCTGCCCTGGACCTGGCAGAAAGTCCTCAGCCTCATAAGGAGAGAGTTCTTCATCACCCTCATCATCATCATCGTCATCGTCACTGTCATCGTGATCTTCATCCCGAAGTCGGCCTCCTTCTCGGGGTAAACTTCTGGAACGCAGGCGAGTGCCTGATGCAGCAGTGTACATAGTATCGGAGCGATCTGGTAAGGAAGTGATATTTCCAGTGGAATGGGAGAGGGAGGCTGGAATTCCCTGGCCCCTCTGGGCACGGATGCGCCTCCGGGATGGGGCAGCAATCAAGAAGTCATCTGTCTGGCAGCCAGAGTCTTTGGTATTTAGATTCCGGCCACTCAGTGAGAGCTCCTCCTGGCACAGGGGCATGTGTGGATTGGTGTGGACCACTACAGTCCTCTCTCTGGCCACAGGAGATTCATCTGAGTCTGGCGGAAGTTAGGAGCAACAATAACATACATGTCATCCATAGCATTTACAAAACGCATTCCAGCACAGGAATCAGAAAACTGATTCTAATAAAGGACAACATAACTTTGGGTATAGTTATTGGTTCTCTCTGGTTTCACATGATTTACAAAGCCAAAATTTAGAAGAATAGCATCAGGTAGGCATACCCATGTCTTGTTGTACTCGTCTTGGAATGCCTGTGATGGTTTTCCGCCTCCTCAGCTTCCTTCGCCGCTGCAAAACTGACTGTGAATGAACAAGTGAGCAGCGGGCACTTGCCTCCCGGTCAAATCCCACACCTGTAATCCAAGATGTACAGCCTCAGAACTAAGTGATGCTATCCTTCATGCAAACATATCTCTGACATCAATATCAATAAAGTCAAGGTCAAGAAGAACTTTGCCATCCCAACTACAGGATCACACAATACAAGTCAGTGTAATACAAGTCAGACATTGCAGTGTAGAGAGCTCTGAACTAGCCTATAGTCTTTGTACCTCAGACTACATGCAGTATGTGTTACACTAAAACTAAGCTCTAAATCTATTAGCACTCAATGACTTCACATAGCCTAAGATTAAGACACACAGAACTTGCTGAGCATTAATGAGGCTGCCATATGAACTATCACTGGGGTTTTACCAGTTACGTTGATAGGGATAATGCAAGAGGAGATGACTTGAGATTCATTCTTCATTCTTTCCTCTGGAGTGGGAAGTGGCAGAGCTTTCGACCAGTTGGTCTGTTTGTCCAGTGTGGTGGGCACATTAGGAACCGGACACTTCGGCCTGTGGACCAATGCCACCAAGTCCCCGTCTGCATTTGTATTGGTCCCAGCCTGGGCAGAATGATTGATTGACAGTTAGCACAGTATGTGTGACTGTATTTATGAATTACTATATATTTATGGCAAATAATTAACAGGCCATTGTAATTACAGGGACCACTGGGATTTCAGGGCACAACATGTACACTCTCTGTGCATAACATGTTTTTAATTAAAGCCACTGTAAAACTAAAGAAGCATAACATTTCACAGCTTTGTTCATGAGCTAACAGGAAGCACTTTGTCATACTCATAAATTCATTCTACATTTCATCTTGATCAAGTGTGCAGTTGTGAGCATGGGATAGACAGAGAGAAAAGTGGGGGAGACAGAAAGAAAGAGACAGAGAGAAGGACAAAGAGCCAGAGTTGTGGATTTTGGCTCTATTCCAGTTTCAATTTAATTAAACCAAAAGAAGCAAAGCAGGCGAAAGTGTAAAAGAATTCACCGAGGCCATGCCACACCACAAAGGCTGCAAACAAGTCAGTAAGCTCTTGAGGGCAATAAAAAACAACTTTGAGGGAAAATCTGAAAATAAATCAAGTGTCTGTCCATCAGACAAAATGAGCTTTCAAGCATTATGCATTCACACAGGAAACTGTACTATTACTGAATAAACCACTGGATTAAAACACTGTTCCAAATCTAGCACATCAGACAAATAACAGTTTTCCCTCAAGCTATTATGTGTTTTAGCCTAAGCCCAAAGCTAAACACACTAATACAATATATCAGCCAAAAATTGCAAACATTGCTATTCATAAATGACAGTTAGCTTTAGCGGCCAGATGTCAACCATGTTAGCACTTTAGGTGAAGTATTCCATTAGGATATAGATTTAGACATTAGAACTGTTTTTGGAAGGGTTACATATTTCACTTTTATCTATCTCAAGTGTGTAGTAAAAACAGTATTTGTGAATGCAAAGATCTTTGTTACTGTTAGTCCAGTGTTAGTCCTACACACAGTGCTAGAAGAATTCAGATAGGGACGTTAAAAAGTAAGAAGAAACACATGGTAAGACATGTTGAGAAAAAGCACATGAATCAGATGGAGTTGATCTAACAGGCAGAGGTGGGAGTTAGCATGCTACATTTTATTTTGCTATTTACTCACGTAACTTTTTGAATAAATATAATTTTGTAACAGAGGATACTTTAGTCTCTTACTCAAGTATATTTGTAACAAAAATGTACTGTTACATTTGTCTACATTCCTCCGGTTACATTTTTAAATTATTTGAATTTATTGCACATTCCTTGCGTTTCGTTCTTCAAGAGATTCTTCATTACTGACTGGTGCCCTTGTTGTCACACCCCCACACCTCTGTCCAATTAGAATGAGGTCAAATTTTACATAACTTTGTGTTTCCAATCAAACACAGCCAGTCAGATACATATGGTTAACTATCAGTTGTGTAACTTGCATTGTGGAACTTGCATTGTGAAAATAAAGCGTTGACTCCTCCACATGATGGCTGAAACAGGGGACATTTCACGTTTTCCATACAAGCTACCAAAACTACCTGACACTTCAGTATTCAATTTACAGGAAGCCAAGAAGAGCTTAGCTCCTCCAAAAGACACTTGAGCTCTGTTAAATCTGCCCCTGTCAATTGTAAGTTCCATCACTGTCAAACAGAAGCATCTAAGAGAAACAACAGCTCGGCCACTAAGCGGTAGACCTTGCAAACTCACAGAGCAGGACTGTCAAGTGCTGAAGCGCGTAAAAAATTGCCATCAGTCTTCATATGCTATCTACCGGAATACATAGTGCCAACAGTAAAGTTTGGTGGAGGAGGGATTATGGTCTGGGGCTGGTCTTAAGGATTTGGGCTAGGCCCCTTAGTTCCCTTAAAGGGTAATGTTCATATTATGGCATACGAAGACATTTTTGACAATTATATGCTTCCAAGTTTGTGGAAACAGTTTGGGGAAGTCCTTTTTCTGTACCAGCATGACTGTGCCCCTGTGCACAAAGCGAGGACCATAAGGACATGCTTCAACAAGTTTGGTTTGGAGGAACTCCAGTGGCCTGAACAAAGCCCTGAGCTCAACTCCACCGAACACCTCTGAGATGAACTGAAAGCCAGGCCTTCTCGTCTAACATCAGTGCCTGACCTCTCTTTTGACCGAATGGGCACAAATCCCCACAGACACACTCCAAAATCTTCTGGAAAGCCTTATCAGAAAAGTGAATGCTGTTATAGGCACAAAGGGGCCCCAAATCCATATTAATGCCCATAGTTTTAGAATATGATGTCTATTAAGCTCATAGGTGTGATGGCCAGGTGTCCACATACTTTTGACTATATAGTTTATTTCTACTCTTGTTCTACTACAACAAAGTTGCTTGTCGATTTTAAAAATAAAGAGTAAAATAAAGGGGCACGCGATTTTAAAATCTACGGCATGAACTTTTTTCAGTCTATTATATCTAGATAAATGCTGGAAACCACTTGCTCTTCTTATGTTGGTGTTTCTATGGTTGCTTTAGTTGGTACATTATATTGTCTGTTATTGAACAATGGTCAGGCACATCGTTAACATTATGTCGCTGCTTTTGGATTTCATTTTGGAGCAAATGGATGCCAGCATGTCTTTACAGGGCTCTGCATACCAGTTTGTCTTGTGAATTAACTTGCTACTTCAGTAGTCTTTTCACTAGACACATCCTTATTTTTACTCAATTTATTTTGACTACCACTTGTACTTCTACTTGAGTAATTACTGTTTAAATGTGACAATAATTGTACATAATTGTACTTGAGTACAATTTTTAGCTAGTCTACCTACTTCTACTGACAGGTTAACCATGATGAACTAGAATGAATGTACAAAAAGGAAGTGTGGTGGAAAAGGAACAGAACTCTTAGACAGATGCTAATTATTGGCTAAGCCAAGACTGCGGGGAGAATACCTTTCGGATCCAGGGGATGAGGCAGCATACAGTAGGGGAGGAGGGACGTGAGCGCTCTTGCTAAAACAAAAATGGCAAACACAAGACTGAACAATGGTAAAATGATGGAAACACAACAAAAAAATTAAACATGAAAATGAACATTGGGGTTGGGTCTTTGGGGTCTCAGTAGGACAGTGTGACACCAACAGTAAATTTGGTTGAGAGTGGTGAATGTTGTTTTTCATTGGAGGACATAATCCATTACCGCTGTAAGTCTGGATGTGCTTCTGCAATGAAAATGATCAAGTTAATGGGAAGCATAAAGAGGGTTATCTTGTACTCCTGCCAGCTCCGGACCACAAACTGTGAGGGACGAAATGAAGGGGTCAGTCAGGGAGGAGAGACCACTGGGTTCACCACTTGATATGTTTATGCCTATTCCATGGCCTTGTTAATATATAACCTTGCTACCAAACCCACTGTCACTTTTTCCTTCAATTCCACTCATTTAAGTCATTCTGTCATCATTTACCTTTCTCTGTGCTGGCTGAAGTTCCACCTCTCTCACAGGTCTCTCTTGCTGCATTATGGGAAATAACAAATGTACAAGAAAATTGGAATTTTTTCTGCATTTACTGTTTTTAAAATACCCTTACCCCTGCTCTTCAACATGCCTCTGCAATTAGGAACAGCGTTTTCAATGGGGAAGAAAGGTTGTCCAATGTATCCTACTGATTGCATTCAATGCAGAGGCTGATAATGAATTGTAGGTGATGTAAATTATAGGTTAGACAACATATCGATGTTGTCAGAACAAAACCTCGTATCTCCAAAATAGTAACTTTACAGGAGAAGGACAAAACTTACTTTACTTTTAAGGTAAGTCAATGGAACCAGACTTTTTACCAAGTCATTTTGGGCCGTTTCTTTAGGTCCATTCATCATGAAATTTACACATAGTATAAAGAGCAACAGGTATTTTCAAATTATGTAAAAAACTGAAAAATGACAAAAATGGAGATATGAGGTTTTGTTCTGACAACAGCGATATATTTAGTTAATCTGGCTTGAAAACCAGCATAGGCCAGCATGCCTGGTCACCAGCAAAACCTGCAGATGTTGTGTTTTGGAAATTTTTCAGTTCAAAGAAATATCCCACAAAACACCCCATGAAGCTAAGCTGACGCTAAGCTAAATTTGTGTTTTCAGTTGTAGTTCAACCGCATTTTTTTCGCAGTTGTATGGCTCAGTAAAATATTCTGCTATTTTACAGTATGCATAGCTATTGTTATGAAAACGTAAGGAGTAATAAATGGCAATTCAAAATGTACTGAAAGCAACAAGCTGATGGTAGACGTAGACGTACATCTGCACTTTCCATTGCCTTTGGAACGCACTTGCTGCTAGCCTCAGTGAACAAACTGGCTAGCTAAACAAACTTTGTTTTTTAAGAAAAAAACAAACTGTTTGAAGAGAAGTTTGAATATAACATACAAAAATGTGGGTAATACTTTGTCTGGCTTAAGCTTGAAGTTTAGAATGAGCGCTGTGAGGCATTCTTTGTTGTTGCTAACTCTATAGCGCCTAGCTTGTTACAATGAGTACAGTTACCTCAGCAGTCATGTTTAACAGATGGAGTAGTTTGCTACAAAAACCCAGGTTAATTGTAACAAATTAAATGTTATGGTTTTGAAATATTATATATATTGAAAGATTATATAAAGTACTTTAAAGCATTTTATTGTTATATGACTTAAAAACAGCTTTTTTGCTATTTTTCATGCTTGAAAAGGAACTTGCAGTAGATGCAACAATTTCTGGGCAAGTTCTCCTGATGAAATCTGCATTTATTCTAACTTCACTCGATTTAATGCAGTAATGTAATGGCCCTTAATCATGGATTCATGGATTCTCTGTGAGGAATGGCAAGGACAAGCTGAGCAGGGCATGTTGAAAACTGTACTGAACGGTATGCTTTGAGGCAGAAGGTAAATCACAATGACGTGAAAGAAAATGACCCAACGAGGTGAGGGTAAGAAATAACTCAAAAATGACTAAGGCATGCCTGGTGTTTCGCCACAAAAGACGCTTATCACATTTGCTAAAAATTGAACCATGCAGACCTCAAAAACACTGATGCAACATGCAACAATATAATCATGATCAAAGTAATTGTAGGAATGGTCACTGGAAGGAAAACATTGGTAAGAAATGTGAAGACAACTCTCACAATGAACCTTACAAACTATGAAATTATATTCATGCTTCACAAACTGACACCATAAGCACATTAAATTCACCTGGACAACTTTCTTAGGGAGAGTCTGCATGTCTGACTCTCTGGTGTTCCTCTCCTATTGGGAGCGATGATGTACAGAGGAAAGGAAGTTTTTAAACAAGTATCATAGTTAATATCTTGATGCTCTATAAATAAGCCAAAAAGCAGTAGGAGCTATAGATCATATTCTTTTCTCCATGAAAAGTGTTGTTTAGTGACATTTTAAGGCTTCCAGGCAACAGATATTGTAACAACATCAAAATGGTTCCAGTTATGTAAATTTATTTCAATCAAATGATCACTGATTGGATCTGAAGCATTTCGGAATGCAACACTTAAAGACACAGTGATCAGAGCACTGTTAAGTGGTAACATGTGAATTACCTTTCTTTGCATTGTCTGATATTCAGCTCGGTCCTGCTGTACCGTGAAAGGCAGTGAAGAAAGACACATCGAAAATATAGTCTATTAGAAATGTCTGAAAATGTGTACAGCATCTGATATCTTTTCATTACTTGTTATTTAACTGATCTCAAAGTGACTGACAGAAACGTTACATAATAGAATGAGAAATAAACAAAGCATCAACGCCAGCCTCAAGTAGTCTACACACCAATACAACCTCAGCTTAATATTAGTTTTAGGTTAACTCTGACAAAAGTAAAAGATTGGTAGTGAATCTTAACAATTCAGTCGAAGCACAAGCAATAAAGCATTAAAAAAACATCAAAACCAAGTTTAATATATTATACTGATCGCACACAGGTATTAAATGTTTACCTATATTTGAACTTACATGCAGCAGACATTTCAATTTATTTGAAAATTTCTTTCTGTCCCAGACACCTCAAATACATATATATTATTATACTATATTTATCGTTGCTGTCGGAACGAAACCTCCAAAAATTTCCGAAAAGTTAACTTTACAGGAGATTTATTTAGGATTATTTATTCCAAGTAATTTGGGTTGATTTCTTTTGGTCGCTCATCATGAAATTCTGACACAATACAACAAGCTGCTGGCAATTTTAAAATTTGTCAAAACATCAAATACATCAAAAACAGAAATAAAAGGTTTTGTCCAACAGCAACGATATATTATTTTTTATATTAAGTGATTGCCTATTTGGCTTCTAGTTCAGTCAACTTTCACGCAAGGTTTCATGTATTTGCCAACATATAAATATATTTTAAATGCCATAGTTTTGTTTTTACAAACAAAAGTGGACAAAAATATCTCATAACGCTAAAACCAATAATAGTAGGCATCTTCAAGCCTACATTTTATGCATAGCTTTGTATATTTTTATAGATAAGTGGCTGAAACCATATATGCAAGTCTGTTTGAGATTAGTTTGAGCTCAACGACTCAATTTGAGACAAGTTTGTACACTGCTAAGTTGTACAGTACAAGCTTCTATTATTTATTAGCTACATTAGCCTCATATCTCCAGTGCAAAACTAAAGAAGCAAATTTAGGATGTCAAACATCCTGACTGATCGCCTACATTTGGGTTAAGGGTAATTCTGTATATTAGACGTATCTCTTTGAGTAAAGGACTACTTGTCCATTCATAACATGTCTCTTACCATACGGGCGTGTCGGCTCCTCTGGTCCCGCCTCCTGAGTGAGTGAGGGGAGGGGAATGTGGGCATGGGTGGTGCCACAGAGATGGATATGGTGACCCGATTGCGCTCCCTGCTGGTTGAACGCTGACGCTGCTGCTGATCTGCATGAAACACACATACAGTTTGTGTCAGAACTACAATTATATACTACCTGAAACCAAATAGCAATACATTATTCATTTAGATATTTCTGTTTTCTGTGTAATTCTGCTAGTCAATGGAAAGGCAAAAGACCACATGACTATGAGGTAAAGCCTTGAGATGAAAGATTTATGAAGCTGAAACATCTGCATTGGAGAGTTCATCATTCTAACACAAGGGGGCAGCACGGGTCAGATATTAGATCGTGATTTGCCTTTTTGTAAGGCTAATTGCACTGCTTCTGTGTACATACTTACACAGAATAACTGAGGCACATGATAAGACAGTATATGGTCACTTTTTGTTAAAGTCTTTGAAATGACTGCATATAACAGGATTAGTGCAGTGCAGGAGTAAAGATGCCAGCTCTGTGTTCTGAATGGGGAGGTGGTGTAATGATCATGGAGTGCCACTAGGGGGGTGTGAATTGTGTTTTGTTCATGGGTGTAGTTATTCTTTCTGCATGCTGATGTAGGGCAAATCCATTGCACAAATGTATGTCAAGGAAGTGTGGGTGGTTTCCATTGGCCTAGACTTCACATTTACTGAATATCACACTTGTTTCATGTCATGTGAATGGACATTGCTATAGGTGAATGAAATTAAGTTGAACCTAACCTTGCTTCTACTATTTTCAGTGTCAGTGGCTCCCAGTACAAGAGGTGTCATGCTTTTGTTCCAGCTTATAAGTATTAGATTTGAATAAAGTCTTACTTGGTGTCAAGTGAATTGCTCTGGTAGGTTGGCCTTTTGTACTCTAGAGTCTAGAATGATGAATCTGGAACAATTCCATCTTGGCCTACCCTGAAACTGCCCAGTTTGTTTTCTCTGCTCAAACACACCTGTTTCAACTATTACAGGGTTTGATTCTTAGCTGAAGAGTTGTGCTAGAGCGGGAAAAACCCAGGACTGTGACCAAGAACCACTACTGTACACATCTGAACGATTAATTATGCAAGGAGGCCAACTACGTTCAATCAATGAATGGCTGGCAATATAAACTTCACTGTTTTTTCTGACTGATCATTGGCCAACAGAGCCCTTTCTTAGAGAGAAAATCAAAAATCAAAAATCTAAACATCTCTACATCTGTTGTGCACATGCCATCTCTCAGCCTAAAGTGGTTGCAGTAGTCTGAAGAATGAGAATTTCTGGTTTAAACACTAGGAGTACAGCCTTCTGATGATAAATCTTGAAGGTGTTTTTTTCAATACTCTCTACAGTGAGATTTTCCAGTTTAAAGACCAAGAAAATACTCTTCTGCTGGTGTATCTTGAAGGTGTGAGGGGCTACAAACTACAAGTCTCACTAGCTGGCTAATGCCGAAGAAAGCAAGATGGCTAATGATTCAGCAAAGAAGCCAAATATAATATCTGTATTTATTAGCCTCTACATCAGTGGCTATGCTAGCTAGTTTTTTATCATCATGGGCAGGATTCCCAAGCAACAGTCATACAACATATTTGTGTAATGCATGCTGGGTATTATAGTGAAAGAAGATTAATGGACAAAAACAATTGTATTTTTGTACTGAAGGATAAAAATTTTGAATTCTGTTAAAGCGATGAACCAAAGGGATGCAATGTTGCACTACAAAATATTACATAACATGACAGATAACATTAAATGCTAGTTTTAGGCCAGATTGCACCTTTAAGTAGTCTGCTAACCAAGTACCACAAGTAAAATCTTAACCAGTCAGTAGCATAAAACTGACAAAACTGGATAAACTGCCTATTGCTTTATATCAGTTATACCTTATAACTGATGGATCCAAGTAAATTCAACTTTTGCACTTTTCTTTAATGCTGTTACAACATGGAGCGAGTGATGTAGGTCTATATTAATGCTTGGTGGAAAGCAGAAGTATAAAAAAACTGAGTTGGGATGGGAAGTTTTCAAAACATCAGCAAAAAATGCCCTAAACTAAACTGAAAACAGTAGCACAGATCAACACTGTATAAACTATGTAGACCAATGACCATTACACTTGTATGAGCTTTCTGGACGACCCATTCCAAAACCAGGGACATTAACATGGAGTTGGCCCTCCTTTGTAGCTATAACAGCCTTCCCATTTCTGGGAAGGCTTTCCACAAGATTTGTCTGTGGGAATTTGTGCCCATTCAGTCAAAAGAGTATGTGTGAGGTCAGGCACTCAAGTTGGACGAGAAGGCCTTGATGTTCCAATTCATCCCAAAAGTGTTCAGTGGGTTGAGGTTAGGGATCTGTGCAGGCCACTGGAGATCCTCCACACCAACCCCATCAAACCATGTTTTTATGGATCTCGCTTTGCACACAGGGGCACAGTCATGCTAGAACAGGAAAGGGCCTGAAAGCTGTTGCCAAACTGGAAGCATAAAATTGCCTAAAATGTCTTTACATGCTTTAGAATTAACATCGCCCTTCACTGGAACTAAGGGGCCTTGCCCAAACCCTAAAAAACAGCCCCGGAACATACTTTACTTTTCGCACTATGCATTTTAGTAGGTAGTGTTCTCCTGGCATGTACCAAACCAGATTTGTCCATCAGACTGACGAACAGTGAAGTGTGATTCATCACTGTTTCTACTGATATCAAGTCCAGTGGTGGTGGTATTTACACCACTCCAGCTCGTGCTTGGCATTGCACATAGGGACCTAAATAGTTCCATTTCACAATATTACAGTTGACTGGGGCTGACCTAGCATGGCAGAAATTTCTGACTTGTGGCAAAAGTAGAATCTGATGACATTTGCACTGCTCATATTTGTCTATAGAGATAGCATTGGTATGTGCTTGATTTTATAAACCCATTAGAAATGGGTGTGTCTGAAACCCCTGAACTCAATAATTAGGGGGAGTGTCCACATTCTTTTGGCCACATAGTGAATACCTGATTGGCTCCTGTCAGACAGTAATAGCTGAAATGTTTAAACAGTTTGCTCAGCAAAGGAATTCACATCATTTCACATATGAATGCAATTTGAAAGGTAGACAACCTTGCAAAATAAAATAGCAACACAAAGCTGAGGGGATGCAATATTCCAACTGAGAAGGTACTGTCTGGGCACAAGGCTGGCTTACCTCTGTGCAGTGCCCGCAGGTTGAGCTGGGCATGGCGGTGCAGCTCTTCCAAACATGGCGGCCGTGTGCTGGGGTGGAACACGTTGTGCTGCTGGTGCCATGGGGCCTGGTAGTGTGACGTCAACTTACTTTCAATGTCCAGATTAGACACCGCTAGAGAGATAGAGAAAGAGAGAAAGAGAAATAGCCCAGTCAAAATGTGGTAAGTTTTCAAGGTGGTACAGGCTTCAAGCCCTCTGGGTACTATGCACTTTATTTTCTTCCTACACCATCACTCATCCAAGATAACCACATTTGTAACCACACATTAACCAAAAGGCAGCCAAAAACAACCTGTGGCGAGGTCTAAATTTACCATGAACGACTGGTCTAAAATCAAAATTTTTCTCCCACCATTTCTACAACCACAACACAGCAAAGGAAAAAAAGGAAAGACGTGCTGTCTTTATTGTGAAGCAGGGAGAGAAATGAAAGACAAGGCCGTTTCATCCCTCTTTTCTCTCCAACCGGCTCGCCTCTCCTTATTCTCTCCCTCTATAAAGCAGCATCTGCCCATCAGTATGCAGCATGCAGCCGTCCCCTTGAATAGCCCAGAGTCATCCGTATCTAAGCAACCCTTCATATCTAATTTACAGTGAATTAGCAGATCCTTATCAGACCACGATCACCAACAATAACACAGGAGATGCCCAATAAACGAGAGTAAGAGAGAGAGAGAGAAAGAAAGAGAACAACAGGCTACCTACGATAATGCTGTCCTTAAAAATACAAAAAAAATGTGTAAAAGGGTCAGCAAAATTATTTGGACAGAGACGTACAATAATTATGATCTAAAATAAAAAGACTCTTGTTTAAGCTGATGTATTGCATTGCTATGAGATATTTGCACTAGTTGATATTCTACCTTTTGTAATACAAAGCACAGACAATGACGAAAAACATATAAAATGTACTCCTGGGTCATTGAAAATATACACTATATGTCCAAAGATTTATGAACATCTACTCTTCAAATGTTTCTTCTAAAATTAAGCATATTAATGGGGAGTTTGTCCCTTTTGCTGCAATAATAGTCTCTATTCTGGATATCTAGATGTTTAAACATTGCTGTGAGGATCTGATTGTAATTCAGCCACAAGAGCATTAGTGAGGTCATGTGTGCCTGCTCCCTTTCTACTAGCAATGCTTTTCTAAGGAGATTATACAAGCTGTCTGTGTGTAACTGTAAGCTTGGGTCAACAATGTGCGCACCTTAAAGCAGCTGAAGTCACAGATTAGAAGTGGTGTCTGGATACTTGGACATACAACATACTCATTTTGCACCAAGTACAGTAGTTATTTCAAAAAAGTCAGATGCTATGACATTATTAGAACAATGGGCCTTCAAGCAGATGAAACACAAACACATAAAAGGCTAAAACTGCTAATAAATTAGCATCCTTATATTTAAGAAGTCACAGCAATATGGGCCTAAAACAATGGTCTGTAAGTCTGTGAATGTGGTGCACATCATATGCTTATATCTGGTCAAAATGTAGTCATTGAAACAACATTTATTGACACATTTTAAATAAAAGTAGTGCAGGCGTCTATGCGTCCTATCGTTGGGTGAACGCAAGTTTGATCCCTGTGATGCCACAGCCATCTTTGGCCAGGAGTCCAGCTAAGCAATGCCCACTAATGCGCTATGGTAGCCAATGTATGTTAGCTATCATGATAGAATTAGCAGTTAGCATTATCCTCCAAGCCAATGTTGCGTTAGAAGCGGTTTGAAAGGAGCTAGCTTTCAACCTCCCAGCTTGGTTATGTTGTGTGATGGGGGAGACTTAGCTTGTGGGTGGGAACTAGAGAGAAAAACGTAAAAGTCCAGTAAACAGCAAAAAAATATCTTATAGAACAAGAACAACAAAAAAATAAAGAATAAAAAACTTCTATTGCAAATAGTGTCCTTTAGAGCACTGCCGCTGACATTAACTACAAAACAGTTGCTAAGTTGGCCTTAGGTATAGTAGCCTTAGCCACTAACTGACGTTGCTACATGCTAGCATTAGCAATGTGGGCCCATAAAAACACTATTCACTGATTATGTCTGAAACTGCCTGGCAAAAACTACTGCCAGACCACTGCAAAAACTGAAAATGTGATGTTACACAAAAACTTATTGTAGGCTATTGAAGACAATATCAATTAATATTAATCGACAAAAAGCACTTTGACTGCCAGAAAAACGCAAGTAAATAGAAGTTGACCACTGGCTTAAGAAGTGAATTACACTTTGTGTGTCTTACACACTACCACTTCAGTCTCTCCAATCCGGCCTGAAAGACTCCAGTCAATAAATGAATACACGTTTCTTACATACTTGACTGACTTGTTATTGATGAAGTTATTGCTGGATCGGTGCTAAGCAGGTGTTGAAGAGTGTGTAAGCTGGATTAGAACACCAATGCTTCTATCTATCCTTCACCCAAGAAAGTTTTGTATGAAAGCTTTGAAAAGCTTTACTACAAATATTTCGCTGTTATTATTTCTTTCTTACACTCTTAGTGAGAGTTAGAGTTCTTCTTGACATTATCTCCCAATGTGTATTAGACACCTGTTGCAGGATCCTTTTAGTAGCAATTAACTTCATTTATGAGAGTGCAATAACTAGCACTGCCACTAGGGCTGTGATTGTTGCCAGAGACACACCACTGTCAATCAATACATGGATAGTGTATTAAAAAATAGTATGTAAAGTGTATTAGTTCATAAATATTTCTTAAATATAATGCTGGTAAGCTCTCATTCCATGGCATTTCTTATCCATTAAAACAGTCAAAGGTAAATAAGTAAAAGAAAACAGGAGCTTCTAAAACTGGAGCTACAAAAATTACTGACAACCATACGAGACCCAGTAGAACACCAAAACTGTCACCATCAGAGAAACAGCACTTAAGCTTTCAGCTTCGACAGATGGGAGGCAATCAAGCTCCACCTTGTGAAAAATTCACAGCAGTTCTGGCCAATCTTCCACTGTGAGAAGACAACTCGACACCATGGGTTTGAAAGGATGTGTAGCTGCCAAGAGGTCATTACTGATACATGAAAGTAGACAAAAAAATGAGAAAATTTGCAATTGAAAGAAGCTCCTGGAACAATGGACTGGCCACTCTAGAGTCCAGACCTCAACATCATGTGAGAAGCAAAAATGCAACCAACTATTAAGACTGAACTTCGGAGGTGTGGGAAAATCTCCTTGCAGATTTCTTTTAAAACTGAAAGCAAGTGTCCCAGAAAGAATGGAAACAGTAATAAAGGCAAAAGGTGAACACACTTAACACTGAAAAAAAGTAATATTATATTTAGTTGTTGAGACTTCTGTGCAATGTTCTGTTAAAAATGTTTTCTGCTTATTTTGCTGATGCTGAAAAATAAATAAGTTGTACCATAAGATTCTAGTTATGCTACTATGTCTAATCCTATGTCTCCTTTGCCTAGCTCACTCCCACCTCTCCCCTTTTCTCCACTTCCTTCTACTTGAGCACTCATCTTGCCTCCACCTTCAGCTCCTCTTTTTATTCTCTTCCCTTCTGTCCTCCTTTTCACCTAAACTTCCTCTCCCTCCCTCTACTGTCGCATCCTCCATCTCTGTCGCCCTGCATTTTCTTCCCCTGCTGAAAAATGAAAGCCAGTATTGTTTTATAAACAACTTAAGTTCTGGATTATAATTACGTAGTGTGCACTACATAGTATAATGCGTCATATTGTGTCAAAAAGTTATAATGCATCATATTCTGTCAAACTGGAGAATTTCTTCTCCTCTGCTGCATACCCTCACGTTTCCATCACCTTCATCTCTCTCCTCCCCCCGCCACATACCTCTCCAGCTGGGTGGCGTAATGAGGGTATCAGCTGTGAGGTTGCAGTGTTTCTGAGAACGCACTCTATTACTCAGCACCCTATTTTCTGCTTTGCATCATCAAGAACCCAGCAAAGATGTGACCTCTACTGAGAGTGCGCCACCTCTGCTCCCAGTGACGGACTGCTCGTGTAAAAACAAAGTCCGTGCAATGAGGAAAGAGGTAGTTTTGTGCTTGAGGGGAGGATGGGTGTCATTTCAATCACTTTAATCTCAGCATCTTGCCTGCAAACATCATTAACCCCTTAAACCACAGGTTTATTGTTCAGTATGAATTCAATAACCACTATGAAACTAATGTGTATAAGAAAGAGGAAGGTAAGTCTAGACCGGTGCTGAGAGTTTAAGAGCAGTTTAAGAGTTTAAAAAAGCACAAGCTTTATCTTCATTGCAATGCATAATTTACCCAAAGTCAGCAATGATAGCACTT
>JAILXH010290422.1:9640-20184 GCA_023558415.1 Piaractus mesopotamicus | reverse complement strand
CATTCTTGGATGTTTTTAGCTGTGTGTTTTGGGTCATTATCCTGTTGGAGGACCCATGACCTGCGACTGAGACCAAACTTTCTGACACTGGGCAGCACATTTCGCTCCAGAATGCCTTGACAGTCTTGAGATTTCATTGTACCCTGCACAGATTCAAAACATGCTGTGCCAGATGCAGCAAAGCAGCCCCAAAACATAACCGAGCCTCCTCCCTGTTTCACAGTAGGTAAAATGTTCTTTTGTTTGTATGCTTCATTTTTGCGTCTGTGAACATAGAGCTGATGTGACTTGCCAAAAAGCTCCAGTTTTGTCTCATCTGTCCAAAGGACATTCTCCCAGAGGCTTTTTGGCTTGTCAATATGCATTTTGGCAAATTCCAGTCTTGCTTTTATGATTTGCTTTTAGCAGTGGTTTCCTCCTTGGTCGTCTTCCACTAAGTCCACTTTGGGTAAAACAGCGACGGATAGTGCGATCTGACACTGACGTACCTTGACCTTGGAGTTCACCACTAATCTCTTTGGAAGTTGTTCTGGGCTCTTTGGTTACCACTCGTATTATCCGTCTCTTCAATTTGTCATCAATTTTCCTCTTGCGGCCACGTCCAGGGAGGTTGGCTACAGTCCCGTAGACCTTAAACTTCTGAATAATATTTGCAACCGTAGTAACAGGAACATCAAGCTGGTCCATGCTCAGTGTGGTACACACCATGATACCAAACAGCACAGTGACCACTTTTCACCCTTTAAATAGACAGACTGACTGATTACAAGTTTGAAGACACCTGTGATGCAAATTACAGGACACACCTTAGTTTAACGTCCCTATGGTCAAATTATTTTCAATCTTTTCTAGGGGTACCATCATTTTTGTCCAGGCCAGTTTCATTAGTTTGTTTTTTTAAATTATTCTGTTGAACCACAATTCAAAAGCAATGTCTGATTTTCATTAGTTGATTTTCAGTAATTTTTTATTTATTATTACTTTTGTCAGTTTTAAGTTGTTTTAGTGACAATTGTGGGTTTTTCTTTCTTTAACGGAAGGGTACCAACAATTTTGTCCACGTGTGTACATAGTGTTGATTTGTTTTCTTTGTTTTGAAGGATGGACAGAAACGCCTGTGGATTTTTTCCGCCGTGAAAATCTACTTGATTTTCTCCTCTCTCTCAAAGATAAAAGCTTTAAGTTTGGTTGTTTTATTTTCATTTTCTTCTTTCTTTTGTCTTTCCCCTTCCTTACGAAAGTATATCGTCTCCTCAGAACTATCTGAATAATTTGTACATAATGGCAATTTTGACTGAAAATGAAACAAATAAAGGGTGGTCTCTGAGTCTTGCACAGTACTGTACATACTACCACAGACATCATTTGCATTCTGTGTTAATGTGGTAAATTATTAAAAAGATAGTTTGCTGTTCATGGAGTGATCTGTGACTGTATTTTGCTTGGTAACCAAAGCCTACTAATTTGCATGGTGTAAGAACCGTTTATTGTGTTTATTGTGGTTACTATTAATAATAATAAATTTAAATATTTAAGGAACAATGGTGTATTTTATCATACTGTATTTTGGCAGCATTTTATAAAACCAATGAGTCATTTGAGGCTGGGCACTAACATAGTTAGGAGCATTTTAGGCAATCCACTATAATCACAGTTATAATATCACAGAAATGGAAATTTCAAAAGATAAGTTACAGTGGGATGCTGTTTTTAAAGCTGAGATCACAGATATCGAATCCTTTATTATAATGAGATCATAATAAGCAGCCAGGAATGACTATATGCTACTGTGAACTTATGCTTCAGAGAACTCCTTTGTTAAGTAATAATTCAAACAGAACTCACGGGATCTGCTGTGGTTCCAAGGCCATCATAGTACATTACAGCCAGCTGGTAGAGAGCTTGAGATTCTTCATCCTTAATGCCATCAAATACAGTCCCAGCTTCTGTGTAGCGACCCTGCAGCACAAGACTAATTATTGCAAACTGAGATAAATTATGATGTTCAGCATAAACTGTTGAGCGGTGTAATATCTCCAGCAGGGGTCATCAATTCAACTCCTGGAGGGCTGTAGTCCAGCACAGTGTGGTGATTTTCTGGTTAAATGCATCTGATTCAACTCATCAGGTAATGATCAGCTTTAGTTAGTGTGTTTGACACATACTGTTCCACAGTATATGCGTACGGCTGAATGTTAAGGTTGTTATGTTTCAACAAGACACTGCTCTATAAACCCATCAATACAAACAATACATGGTTGAGCTGTGAGTAATAAGGCCCGGGGGACACCACAGTCGGGTGAGGGGGGGGGTTCAAGGTGGGCTGGAAGGAAAACATGCCATTACCTCCTCATAGTAGAGCTGTCCAAGAAGGAAGCTGGCCTGCGTGTCTCCTGTCTCAGCCCTGCTCTTCAGCAGCTTCTCAGCCTCCTCCACCAGCGCAGCACGGCTTTCTGCTTGAGAGTCCACTCATGTCTGGTTAGACATGCCCAGTTACCACAGTGATGCAACTTTAAAGTAATTTGAGTCTTGAAAGGATGTAGGAAAGTCAACCTAACATAGACTAAGATGAGCAGTGACTGTAATGATTAACTTTTTCTTCAAAATCCATTAGATTTTATGATTTCAGTTAATCAACGTGATTTCAGCCATGTCTGATTTTCTGCAATTTTACTTCTGCTTGACACTGAATATTAAACAGTCTATAAAACAAATGTCATTTCATGTAAGCAGATCCCCAAGAAAGCTCATAGCATGATTCACAGGCAACATGTAGAGGCCTACTGGTAGGATAGCTTTGCACTGTTAAATCCCTCCAACCAGGTTATAATTCAATTCTAAATTTAGAATTGACTTATTATTCAGTAACTACTATGAAATTATTCTGCAATTACCATGAAATTCTATTATCTTTTAATATTATTAAAGCTGTTTGGCTACCAGAGTGAGAAACAACTCACATACAGACCCATCTGCCATATTCCACCTCTAAAGATAGGTTTATAAAACTCACACATGGAGATTAATCTTTTTAGAAAAGACTGTAAGTGCTGTGGTTCAGATTTCTGCTGGACAGCAATTTTGTTTACCAAAGTATGCCGGCTAACATAATCTAACTGAGCTGGACAACATTTTTTCTATCTTTCTCTACATTCAAAGTGAACCATCAGTGTCTTCTGAGTGTGATAATAATGGGCACTGTAAACAGTATAATATGGATTTAAACTTTAATGCATATATAAGCAGTAACCACGTAGATCTGCTTTAGGCTACCTGGTTGCTGGTCGAGACTGAAGTCCTCCGCCCGATCACGATGGTAAACATCAGTAACAGCGCTCGGCAGTTTGGCAGCAGTGCTCAGTCTCTGCGGAGTTTCGACCTTCCAGCCCAGCTCAGAGGATTCCATCCGGTCTTTACGAATTCAGGGCAAACCTTGATATTTTCTGTCCGGAGATTCAAGATGCTGACAACACAAAAAAAGGTCTTAAAGGTGTTGTAACTTTAAAGAAGCTGAACTTTGCAACTAAACTTTAGTATCTGCTCACCTCACCCCGGCAGGCTGAGCAGAACAGAGAGATGGGTTTCTGTAGCTCACTGCGTCACAACAGCCGTCTCCCTGGCAACCGGTTCCATAGTGACGCTCTCAGTCTGACACTGATTCACGCAGCATTCACGCCGTTTGCCACCCTGGAAGGCTGTGAATATCTGTAGCTTCATCTTGGACTTTATTTGCGGTGAACTTGAACTTTATGTAGACAGTGTTTTATTTGGGTTTACAAATTATGGAAGTGACTTGAAAAGTGATTTTTTTGTGTGATATAATTATTTTATTAGCAAAGTACTATGTACATAAGTGTAAAAGTGCAAAAGAGCAGACTCCTATTTTGTCACCTTATCAAAGATGTGGAGTATTATTTGAAATCCATATCTTTCTTTTGTAATAAAAAAAAAGCTGTAAATTCCTGGAACCTGTGTTCTGTTGGCATGATGATGGCATTTAGTGTAAGTAATCTGTTTTATGATATTGTATTGTCCTTTTTGTCTCCTTTATTTTATTGATTTTTTTTTCTTAAACAGTTTTTTCATTGTTTAATTTACTTTTGTTCAGTTTATTTATTTATGTATTTATTTATTTTTCCTCTCATTCCCCTTGGCTGCGTATTATTAGTGCACAGTTTGATGAAAAAAAAATGGATTCGGACTCGGGAGCGCCCTCTACCGTCTAAGCACCCCCAAAAGAAAAACCGTTCACGCCTTTTTGAAATTATCAAATATGGAAGATTTGAGAAAGCAGAGTGTAAAAGAGCTGTACAGTGGCTGTTTTTGCCTTTAATATATATTTTTAGAACGGTTAAAATGCCTACATTTCAGTTTTGACCTGGAAAAAATTGGATTAGCAAGTTATAAATAATTTATAGTAATAATTGCCACTTCCATTAAAATGAATGGGAAAATTCTTACTTCTGAGAAATTAAATCCTACTTCTTACTGAAATATAATTCCTACTAGTAAAAGCTGGATTTTTGATACAGTAGAATTCTACTTTTTATCTTACTTCTTTCCCTGAGTATTTTGTATTTCACTAGTATTTTACTTATATCTTAGGTTAAAAAGTTTACTTACTAGCTTACAAGGAAAGGTCTCTTACTTCCTCTCATAGGGTCTTATTACAAACATAACTGGCACTTAATACTGTATTTGCGGTAATTCACAACCAGCATGAGGAAGGACTTTTATTTTGAATATTATTTTTTCTCTGCGGTCTTATGTGTGTGCTGTCAAATGCAGCTAGCTTAGCCATTCGCCCATATATGCGAGATAGCTAGTTAACCTAACGAAGTTCCTTTCAAAATGTCATCAGTCGAAGAAATCGAAGAACTCCCCAACTCTGTGTCGGACGCGGTGGAGGAGGAAAAGGCAATTAGCGACAATGTCGAAGGAGAACCAGACATGGAAGACGAAGAGCCTCAGGGAGGAGGAGGATATGTGTTTTACAGGTAAATGCTGTAACGTTAGCAAGTGTTCTCTCACTGGATGCTAGCTAGCTAGCTGCTTAACCTAGCTCTATAACTTTAAGCTGGCCCGTTATAGCACCACCTGTTTGCTTTAAAATCGGGTTTTCGGCTTTTCTAAGATGTGCATTTACAAATAATTGAGTGCAGCGCTAACGTTAATTCGTCTTGGGTAGTTTTACAGCGGTGGAGATTTATAAAGCTAAACTGGTTAGCCGGTGTTCCAGGAGCAGTGAACGATG
Source organism: Piaractus mesopotamicus (assembly GCA_023558415.1). NCBI lineage: Eukaryota > Metazoa > Chordata > Actinopteri > Characiformes > Serrasalmidae > Piaractus > Piaractus mesopotamicus. Next base: position 14,930 of record JAILXH010290422.1, on the reverse strand, counting down.
AGACGAATTTGACTCTTGGTTTCGTCTTGCTAGCTGGCTACACTAGTGTTAGCTAGCATTGTTATACCATCAGATGCATCTGCACAACATAACCAAGCCTCGCTCTTTTGTTTTCGAAGGAATAGGAAAGAATGGGCAGATCTGGAGCCTGTTCCGCAGGACGATGGGCCCAACCCTGTGGTGAAAATAGCCTATTCAGACAGATGTAAGTATATCTGGTGAGACTTCACACACACCCATGTTGGTATAAGACAGTAGACGCTATGATCACTAAAGGTTTGTGGTTTACAGTCACAGATGTGTATGACTACTTCAGAGCGTTGCTGAAGAATGATGAGAAAAGTGAGCGAGCATTTGCGCTGACCGCTGAAGCTATTGACCTGAATGCAGCAAATTACACTGTATGGTGAGTTTGTACTTTGGAAAATGGGTGATGATAGTAAAGTATACTTTGTGGCCAAAAGTATGTGGACACCCCTCGTTATTATTACGTTGAAGGGAGCGGGATGGGGGTGAGGCGCAACTCCATGTTAATACCTGTGGTTTTGGAATGATATAGCCAGGAAACTGATATAGGTGTGATGGTCAGGTGTCCTCATACATTTGATCATACACTGTGTTTAGCATAAGAGTGGTAAATTTATATTCACTCATGATTGTGGGGCGCTGACAAATCATTGCTGATGTTTTCTTCTTGTTTTGTGTGCTGGGTCATGTCTATAGGCATTACAGGAGAGTACTGCTGCAGGCTTTGGAGAAGGATCTGCGAGAAGAAATGAAATATATCTCAGCTATCATAGAAGATCAGCCCAAGAACTACCAAGTCTGGTAAATCACCAATACATCAGTCATTTAAGTCATTCATTTCCAGCAACATCCTTTCGTAGTACATGGAAAAATGCCACAGAACGTGTTCTGATTGGTCTAAAGTGACAAAGTTATAACCTTGTATGAAGATCTGCAACAGTGGTGCAAAAGTTTTGTCTTGAGGTCACAATTCAGTGCTTGTGGATGGCCAAAAAGACAAAACAATATATTAATAAAGAAAGTAGGTAGGCTCTAAATTTAATTTAGAAGGTATTTTTTATAACATTTCACTATATTTACAATGTTTTTAAAAATAAAGTTTTAAAAATCTCTCATTGGGTGAGGGAGTGGGGTTAGGGCAATTTGGCCAAATCAAACATTCTATTGGGCAAATTTTGGCCTGCATGTCACACTTTGCCCCTTAGCCCTGATCTGCAGCATGCCTATTTAATTTTTTAATTATGTGTGGATTCTGTGAATTCACAAACAAATTTGGATTTTCTGTTGTTTTGTTAAAAATCAGTAGTCTCTTCTCACCAAAGACTGTGTTACATGATCGTTTTAGTGATAAATCTCACTTTTTAGCCAGTGCAGTTTAATAGAGTTGCAACTTTTCTTTACAATTGCTCTCATGCAAGCTCAGAACAGAAGGATCACTTTCAAATTTCAGATATACACTCATATGGGTTAATGACCAGTTAACTAACCTGTAATTATTTTACAGGATATCATGTTCTTGTATTGCGTTCTATTACCTATTTAATTTATGAAGCTAAGTTATTCTGTTAATTACAGGATATATTATTTGATTTTGTCTGTATGTACTTATGGCCATGCATACACCCACTAAGAAGCTGTATTCGGGCTGCTTCTTTGTGCGTTTGACTTTTTTGTTTGTCTGTAACGTTAAACTTGTGTAGTTAGCATGCAATCAGATTCTGCTCCTTGATATGCTGTATTCTCTGAGTTGATATGTTTACAATATTGCATTATTGTTAAAGCTATTTTGTTCTCCTGACTCTCAACTCTGTCCTTGGCTGAAGGCATCATAGGCGCATGGTGGTTGAGTGGCTTAATGATCCATCCGAAGAGCTGCAGTTCATAGCAGAGATCCTCAGTCAGGATGCCAAGAACTACCATGCATGGCAGCACAGACAGTGGGTCATTCAGGTAAAGGTCCACATGACCTCACTCAGTAGCAATACAGCTTTTCTTTGCAGCCTTGCAAACTTCTAGTAAGTGGTATGCCTGTGTTATTTGGAATTTGGTTTGTTTTGAAGCACTGACAGACACATGAAATCATAAAAAGCAATGTGAAAGTGAACCTTAGAATAGCACAGGCGTTGCAATAGCCTGTTTGAAGCTTCTGAAAAGGATGCTGTAAGAGGTGAATTACAGGAATAAGTGACTTGAGCATAAGGCCAGATATTTTACATATTGATAGATTTCTTCAGCAAAATTGTTCCATGTGAGGGAATGGAGTATCAGAGGACAAACAGTAACCTTTGTGGGAGAATAGGGAACAGTTGCATAGCATAAGGCTCATGTCTGTGCTTGTCTCCTCTATTCTGATACTTTCAGCAGGTTGAATTTGATGGGTTGCTTCATTGCTCAGGGACTGTGTTAAATCTTGTATCAGCATCAGATACATGTACTTTAGTGAAAACAAATCAAACGTAGTTGCATCTGCTTCATTTTTCTGTACCAGGAGTTGCTTAGATCCATTTATATGCCGTATATAAACATAATGTTTTCAGCTGGGTGCAGAGTTCTTATACAGACATGAACAGAATAAATACATTTTTGTTGAAGCTGATGGGAGAAACAGTCTTTTTGTTTGTTTCCAGGCTTACTATGGTATTCATGACTGATAGTTCGTGTGAATGAATTTATCATTCTACCAGAAAGGATGAAAGGATGAAAATACTTCAGTGTATGGCTTTCTCTGTTAGTATGATTATTACATGTTATTACATGAAGCGGTATATGCACAAAAAAGTGAAAATGTTGGCCTGGAGAAAAAATATATAATGTTGAAATTGGAAGAGGGTGAGAAACTCGGGTAAAGATGCTTCATTGTGCGCCTTATACTTTAGATTAGATATTCAGTGGTACCACAGTATTGTGTTTAATGTGGGATAGAAAACTAAAGTGTACTGAGGTTGGCTTATTCTTGTGCACTTCGATTTAGTACAAGAGCTTTTTCAATTTAAGGGAGTAGTTAGGTGAAAAAAGCAAAGTTACATGATTTTCCACTTACTGCAGATGTAATAGATCAGCCAAGACGAGTTTGGTGTCCAAATCTTGCTTCTTTATTTGAGAACAGGAGCTGCTAGGATAAAGTTGCTAACAAACATTGGAAGACAAGTCTCCTAAACTGTTTGACAAAGCCAAGGACAAGGACAAAAGACAACTGATCCAGACAGAAGTGAGAGCTGAAATAGAGGAGCTACATGTAAGTCAGGTGGTTGGGATGCGGCAGCAAAGTGTGTGGTTGGAACAAGCTACAGACTGTTAGATCTCCTGGTCTGACCTCAGGCAGGCAGAACCCTCAGTATGAAGTTCTTCATCCAGTCGGTGTACGATGTGTTGATCAGACCATCAAACCTTTTCAATTGGGGCAAGAGTGAAACGCCACTTTGTCAGTTGTGCCAAAGAAGAGGAACATTGGAACACATCCTGAGCTCAGGAGATTGTGAGTTTGATCCCTGGTAATACTATAGCCATCCGTAGCTGGAAGTCCAAGAGAGCACAAACGGCCTCACTCTCTGGGTGGGTAGGACAGGCCCCCCATCACTCAGTGAGATGCTAGTGAGCGCATGTGTCTGTTAGCTGGCTTAACAGAACCAGAGCGGTTGGCACTTTCCTTTGAGCGCGTTCAGCTGTCCAGTGATGTTGCCCTAGCAGCAGTTCGAAAAGATGCGGTGGCTCATTGCAGAGGTCTCGGTGGGAGCCTGTGCTGCCTTTCTCCCTCGTAGCACTGGTGGTATTGTGTGAATGAGGGAGTCCTAACTAGTGGGTGGAATTGGATATGACCACATTGAGGAAAAAACAAAGCTATTGCTATCCCTTGAGCTCACTGAGGCCAGTGAGAGGAAGAAGGACAAATACGCTGGTCTGGTGGAACAGTGCTGCCCAGGGGGGGGTGGCGTGCTACATGTGTGCCTATAGAAGTGGGCTGCAGAGGTTTTCTTGGCTACACACTTCGCAGAGCGTACAGCCTCCTGGACATTACAGGGCAGCACAAGAGAAGAGCCATGAGAGAAGATGGCTCTGGATTAAGAGGGTTGATCCATGGCGTGCTACTTGGACACAGGCTGAGAGTTGATCAACCCTGGTCTGGTTGCCTGGGAGACGGTGTCTGATAGTTGTAAGACCCGAAACGCCCAGTGACCCCAGGTACTGTCACTGATGATGTGCCCAAGGGCATCACATGATGTGTGTTAAAGCTGATGTCATTTGGCACAACGACAAAGGACAGGGCTAAGGGAGACCTTTGTAATCGTCAGGTAAAAATGATCACCACATACATGGAGATTTTGCACGGTAACTTTATTAAACTTCCCTGTTGCTACTTTGTGGTTCATAGCCAAAAATCAGCTTGCATGTGTCTGTGTCAGTAGGAAATCGGTGGCACAGTGTCGTTTGTTTTTGCAAAATGGAATGAAACACCTCATTTTTGTAGGTTTGTCGTTATTTTATATGCAACTTTGAACTCTCCTACAGTAATCAAGCCTAAGATATGCTCCTGTGCACGTAAAACGTGAATAATTTGATGCGTATTTGTGGAAGCGGTTAGAGTGGTTGTTGACTGTTTGTTAGCACTGTAGCCTAGCAGCTCCAGTTCAATGCAAAAGAAGCAAAACACCAGACAAATTATTTGCTGATCGACTTCATTTGGGGTAAGTGGAAAATCAAATATAGAAACCACTGACTGCTTCAAAGACCACTTAATTTGTACCTTTGTAATTTTCTGAAGTCGGTTCAGTAGCTGTAGCTGCAGGCTTTGTAACATGTCGTAGCTGTATTGTATTTGTGTTCATGCTTTTGTGAGCAGTGGGGTAGTGGAATAGTCTGTATGTAAGTGTAAAATTTGAAGCAGAAAGCTTTTGGGTGTCTTACAGCTTGCTTGTTTGTGTGATTTCAGACGTATAACCTGTGGGACGGTGAGCTGGAGTATGTAGAGGAGCTGTTGGAGGAAGATGTGAGGAATAACTCTGCCTGGAACCAAAGGCACTTCGTTATCACTCATACCTCCACATACTCTTCCCCTGAAATACTGGAGCGAGAAGTGCAGTGAGTGATGCAGTTACACCAGGCCAGTTTTGTCACAGATATGTCACATTTAAACAAGGATTAACTTTTTCTTCCAAAAGTGGATAGGTTTTGTTTTCGGTTTATGGGTATCAGACTCAACTTGTTTTGTTTGTTGTTTTTTACAATGACTTTGAATAATTATTGCATTTTTATTTATTCTCTCTCT
>JAILXH010290405.1:5580-17408 GCA_023558415.1 Piaractus mesopotamicus | reverse complement strand
GTGTGTATGTGTGTATGTTTGTAAGTGTGTATTCTTAGAACTCTGACATGGGTGGTGTTATTCAGTATTGAATTACAGCTGAAAACCACTGGAGCTTGTACCATGATTTTATCTGTGTCTTGTCTTTGGTTTCATAAATTGTGTATCTTCCTGTTTATCGCCTCCTGTTACACAATCCTTTGCCTTGATAATCGTCTCTTGCAAATTTGTGAAATGAAAATGAGAGCGCTGATGGGAGCTGATGAAAGGATTTCAGGCCATACTGGCTCGCCCTGGCCTTGTTCTTATACTCTTCTTTGTGTGGGACTGTGAACAGAACATCAAATCCAAGGTCTTTTGAGGAGATAAAAAAAAAAAAACTACGCTATTCTGCAACCAGTTTCCCAAAGCACATTGTTAACCCTCCATGAGCTCACCCGTGTTTGATGTTTCTGTATATGTTTTTCTATCTAATACAGTGCAGAAATACAGCTCAAACAGTCCCTGAATCTGTAGAGTCGCCCTCTCCATTCCATTTAATCACCGGAACGTATGTGACTCACATCCAGAGTCATGAGGCTTTGAAGTGGGGTTGAGATACATGTCTTCTGCCTCTCACTGCATGTAATTGGTGGATTCCTGTGTCTGTCTACATTGTGTGTGAAACTGACCAAATGGAGGACCAGTGGAGGACCATTCAGGAAATCACTGAGGACTTACTCATCACGTGGGAAACTCTTTGTTCTTCATTCAGTCCACATTGGAGACACGTGTTAAACGGCATGCAAGGAATTTATCGTCGCTAAAGTTGCTGCAGCGGTTTTGGAAAGTAATTTTGATATGAAACATTTGGATATCATTTTATATGCAGGCGCCTTTAGAGGCGAATTTAAGAAGATATGCAAAAATTGAGAAAATGCCCTTAGACCCGCTGCTGTCGGAACAAAACCTCATTTTTCAGTTTTTGACACAATTTAAAAAATACCTGTTACCTTTTGCATTTTGTGTAAATTTTATGGTGAATGGACCAATGGACCAAATGAATGGACACAATGAAAGGTATGACCTTTGTAAATCAGGCAGTAGCTCTAAAAAAAAATAGTCATAGGCCTGAAAATGCCCTTTATACTGTTAGGGGAATAATTAAAACGTTTAAAACAACCAGAACCGTAGTGAACCTGGAAGAGGATACAAATGTATTTTGCCTACGTTCAGTTAGGAGGATGGTTTGTTAGGCAAACTTTTTTTGCTTTCATTTAGTCACAAAAGTAAGGGCATGGAGTTCGCTAGCCGCTAGTAGAACTTTCACTGAAACTGGGTGGACAATAAGTACTCAAGGAGGGTTTGCCATAAAGAGAAAGAAGTGATTATTAGAAAAAACTCATTCCCACCGTTTAACATGGTGGAGCATTTATGGTGTTTTGGGGCTGTATCCCCCGAATACCCTGGGAACCTTGTTTGGGCACATGTCTATGAAGTACCAGTAAATGGAAATCTGGCTAAAAAAGCGAAAGCTGGGATGTGGTTGGATCCTCCAGCAAGACAGTAATTCAAAACATGTGTCCAAAACACACCCTCCCAGTCCCATGAAGAAGAGAGTCCAAAAGAGTCGAATGATCCTAGAGGATCTGGAGAGATTCTGTATTAAGGAGTCTCAGGTTGCTTGCTCTGTATTCTCCAAACCCAACAAGTGTTATGAGGGAAGACTCATTCCTGTTATGTTGGCAAATGGAGATTACACAAAATACTTTTTAATTAAATTAAGGACTAGATTTTTTTCCCCTATATTTTTAGTATAAGATAAAGATAATAAACCACAGACATTTTTCATAACCTTTACCAATATATCATAATATATTCATATAATACTAATAATATATTTGGCAGTAGTAGTAGTAGTATTAGTGGTAGCATGCTGTGGGTTTTTGAAAGCAGCACCTCCTTATCCACCGCCTCCACACTGCTCCATGCTCAGGCAAGCCCTCTATTCAGTGTTGTTGCTTTGGCCAGGCTAATCCTTGTCCTAATCTGTGATCTTAAAAAATACTCTCAAAAGAGGCCACACGGACCAAGCCAGCAGTTTCTGCTAGGACAGCACAATATAGACAAAAAAAAATGCAATATGTGATAAAGTCCTTGCACAATCGCGGATGTGAGATGGAAAGAATTATGATTACAGTAGCCTGTGTGATCTCTTTGTGTGAATTAGTTCAGTACAAAAAGTAGAAACATTTGAGGGTTATTATGTATATCATTTACTGAAACCATGTAATATTTCTGTATTCTGTTTTTCGATATTTGTTAGAAAGCCCACATTTTCTTAGCACACCTGTACCAGGCTTTATTGATTGCTTAGTTCAGCTGTGTTGGAAGCCTGAATAGAGCAAAATAAGGGAAAGGCTGTCTGAGGGTCCCCCATTAGGGGTGGGCAAAAAGGCAAACATGTGTGACATCCTGTGAAATTTGAAGATATGATATCATAATTTTTAGTTGTAGTTTATACAGAGACAGTGCACCCTAACAGCAGTGTCAAATAAAAAAATCAAGCAGTTTCTAACAATTAATAAGATTAATTTTGATTGGCTAGCATTCAGTCAGCTTTTTGCTATTATATAGTTTTTATTTAAGTGTGACATCATTGAGTGTTGTTGACAGGTCCTACACAATTCTTCTGAATTTGTTTTTTTTTTTTTTTTTACAATGCATGCAAACTGGCCAGCGATCTTAGAAATATGGACGATATCAGCTCCATGCTCAGTAAAGCATATGGTGACGTAATTTAATATAATGACAGTGACACATAAGATAACGTACTGTCATATTGCTCACCCCCATCTTCAAGGACTGGTTTAGGCAACAAAGCGAAAGATGACAGTGAATATCTGTGAAAGATGTGTTGTTTTTTTTCTTGCCGTAGGAGGCTATGCGCTCCACTGACTTCAGCACGACTCTGACTGTCTTTGGCCTGAAGCCCCGATCAGGTACTTTAATCAGTTAACTTGCCTGTCCTGCTAATTCCAGTCTGTCCTTCTACATCTCAATCTGTCTGCCTGTGCACGTCTCACTTTCTCTGTGTGGCTTTCTGTTTGATCGTCTGTCTGTATGTGAGGTTTATAAGATAGACTTTAAAAAGTAAGTTAACTTGGCTGCGTTAAAAATGACATTTTAGGGGAACTCCACCGATTTTTCTAAAATTCTGCATAATTAAATGAATAAGAAGTAAACAAAGTCATTCAGCGTAGTGTGGTGCAAAATGCTTCATTCTAGAACAGTGGTAGTGATAGGAACCAGACGTCTGAAGAGTTTAAGGCCTCTAAAGGTTATTACATTAAATAGTCATGAATACTCAGCCTGATGTCTGAGACATTGTTTTACTGTAGTTTTGAGTTAGGTTTTGGCCTAATCAGTTTATTCTAATCTGTTGATGGTGGAGGGATACATTAAGGGTGTTCCAAGGCAACATAGCCCTCCCCCAAAAAACGTTTTTTTAATCAGATTTACCACTATTTTACCATCATCAACATTAGTGGTTTTGGATAGTAAATAAAATGGCTATATGTGTGTAGTAGACATCAGGACCCCTGGTTCCTATCACCACCACTGTAAATAAACCAGAGTCAGTAGGTTTCTCTACAAATGAACTACTTTTTTTTTTGACATTTCAATCACCGAATTATGCAGACTTTGCAGAAATTGGTGGACTGCAAGGCACGTTATTGATCTTTATTTCACTATTTGATGTTCAGTGCCATCGACTTTTTCAGTGAAATCTTTTTTTTTATAGTGAGAAGATCTCGTATTACAATTCTGTGATTGAAAAAAGTACATATGTAGTATTAATACTGAATTTTTTAAAATTTCTTATTACTAATTTGTTAGTATTGTTGATTATGCATTTGGATGGGTTTTTTAATTATAGCCCTGTAATACAAAAACTTACAAGGATCTCCCCAAAATCAGCCTAATGCAAATCTGATTAGACTGCAAGATGTTGCACTGGTCTTTCACTCGTCTTCTTCTGACTCTCTTTTTAAGCCCTTATACTTTATGGTCCACCATACTTTGGTCTCCCACTGTAATAACTACATATCTTACACGTCAAGTTCATAGTAGTAGTATTGAACCATTTATTGTAGTTACTGAATAATGAATTTTAAGGTGAAGAACTTCAAGATAAACATATTTAAAGGCTTAAAGAAATCTATATTGTAATATCTGCATTTCATTTGATAATAGCAATTTGGGAAATGTTTAGCTGTATGCAGGTGCAAAAGAAAACAAGACTGACTGCAGCTCACCTCTATTCACCAGCCTCTTTCCTGGGATTATGCCAATGCTGCACATTGTATTGTGGTCTTTTTGTATATGACAAATACGTGCAACAATAGTTTTTGCCATGATGATTCTGAAAAGTGGCTCACAGTGGCTGCTTTCGAATCATCTTTGAAGGAAAACGCATGTGTATGTGCACCTGCCTGTGTCGTATCTCAGTGCAGAATACATGCAGCCTCATTTAGACTCATGCACTTTCAAACAATTATGCTTTGCTAAAGAAAACAAAAGCTGGAGTGTAAGAGACTTCCTGTCATTGAGCGAAAACTGGCAACAGCTCCTGATACTTCCATTAACCTTTCAACTTCTCCTTCCCTTAGAAACATTATGCAATCTCTGCCTGCCTTGCTTTTGCGTCAGCATTTCTTTGTACCATCTCTCATCCAAGGATTAACTTGTCATTTGTTATTTTCATTATTATTGTAGGTGATATTTCTGTGATGTATAGCAGGAAAGTGCAGCTTGAAAGCAAAAGTTAATGAGTCATGTTCTTGGATATTCTGCGATCGCAGTGATGTGCTGGAATCGAAATATATGTGCATCTCTTCCACATTACATAAGCTCTAAATTCCTACACCTTAACAGCTTTAACACAACAGCTTGTCACATTGTTTTTAACCAGGCATCCTTGGGACTGAAACCAGCATTGTCAGGCAGCTATCACCCATCATTAAAAGCATGATTATTTTGGATAAATTGCAACTCAGCAGGAAAGTTCTGTGGAACTCACAGGGTTCTGATCTTGAAAACAGGTTGACCACATGACCACCACCGAGAGGTGCACTGTTGTTAGTACCAGAATATAGTTTCTCTGGAACTGAGCCGTTAGTCTGTTTTGGCAGTGCTGAGGCTCAGCCTTCTCGGAGGTTATCTGTTGTATTGTTCATTATCGCCTTCTTTTCATAACCTGAAAGAAATTCTGGGTAATTGCAGGCTGTGGCTTCCCTTCTCACCAAACCATGATGACAGTAATGTTTTGTAGAAAAGGAAATTCTACAAAATATTGGACCAGCATCTTTCTAAAGGAAGATCTCATTGCTGCTCCTTCTTTTTCGTATTAATTTATTAATTTTAATTGTACATTCTACGCAAAACAGGGTTTCTAGACTTAGTGTAAGTCTCCTATATGCATATTTGGCTTTGCTGTTGTAAAGGTGATCTTGGTTAAAGCAGCAAGCTAAATTCTTGCTTCCCAACAGATACAATGTCTGTTATCCAGTCAGTTCAAAATGTAGTCTTATAATTTTTCACTATATCATTTTTAACCAGTCCCTATAAACCATGCCCAAGTATGATCTAAAGAAATACCCACTTACATATTATACCCATGTATTGTATAACACTAATCTTAAGAATGACTAAACAAATCATCACTTTCTTTTCTGGTAAGTAGCTGACAAAAAGGTTGGCCTGTATGTAAAACAAGCAAGTTTTCATTGACGTCTAACTCAAAAGAGCTTCTTTTTGCAAACAATTTAATTGCTCAGTCTCCGCCCTTTAGAATGACTTATGTTTGTTGATGCCTGTTACCTGTAACCATATGCGTATGGCGTGCTTGGGCAAGGCTGATAAACCCCAGCTTGTCTGTGTACAATAAGCAAGATTTTAATGTATGTCCAGATTGAGAGTGTTCCTTTAGGCAAGCGGCTTGAATCTGCCTGATCTCTGTGCTTTAGAAAAACTTGCACTATTTGCCATTGCTATTATTTCATTGTTTGCATATGGCATGTTTAGGCATGGCTGATAAACCTTTGGTACATCTTCTGTTTAGGAGGTACTTAAAAATTTGTCTCCTAATTCTTTTCTTTTAATTACTGTCCTAGGGTGTAACATGCCTGAGTCAGCTCTTGTGAAGGTGTAGGTTTGGTGAATCATAGGTGTAGAGTAACAGATTAGACACCCATTACTGCATTAGACAGATCTTATCAGATTATATGGTCATGTCTGTATATAGTACTGATCCAAGTATTAGTATCCAGCATCTGCACAGGGTCGAAAGTGCTGGTTTGGATATCAGAGGACAAGATGAGCAAATCCGATCTGATTATTTGAGAAATTTAAGATTAAACTACAATTTTTATTAAATTATTAAATATTAACTTACATTTGGCATGTTCAAATGTTATACTACAACAACAGATCCTTGCTATTGATAATAAGGAGGAATGTTTCAGCAGTATTTGCAGAGATGGATAGTCCATTTGCAGAATCAGGTCAAAACAATACATCTTAAATGGACATCAGTAATAAAGCACAGGGCACTTTGCTGCACTGCGTCTAGTAATGTTAAGTAATATTGTGCATTCATATAATTTGTTTTATCATAATAACCAGCTGAGAAAATGGTTGATTAAATGTGCAGTTCCTAAAAACAAATCTATTCATGTGTTTTTTCATTAATGCAAACATGTTGCTCGGTGCAATGCAATGAGGTTGCTAAGAAACTTAAGTAAAAAGGGCTTTTTTAGCTCTTGAGTAATAGGACATGTGCCAGACACCAATCAAGCACTTTGATGGGTAATTTCCATGTTGAGCAATAAGTACGGTAAGTTTAATCAGCTGGTATACAGACAGGTGCAGCCTGAGAATAAAAAGATGTTGACAGTTCTGTAGTGTCACAGATCAATGCAAGCAACTTCTTTTATGCGGTAGCCAGGGAGGTGTTTCACAAACTCGGGTGTCCATTTCCAACCACAAACTAGAGGTTGTTTTAACGAGCGTGTCAAAATAATGGCCAAGCTAAGTGACTGCATGCTAAGAAAGTCAAACCTGAGACTATAAATACATGTGTTCAATGTTATTTCATGTGGATAATCTGTATTAGCTTTGGCAATTGTAGTGGACATAAAGGGTGTGTTTTGCCAGGATTAAGCCATGTGAAGACGTTTAGATTTCAATCTGTTGGTGGTACAGTCTGGTAAGAACTGGTAAGCAGTACTGATCAGTGTGCCCTGTTGCTGGAAATCTACAATAAAGCTAAAATGAGTTGTTTTATGAAGATTTTTGGACGCCAGAATGGTAGTAAAATCTTTTTTTTTGTTTGTTTGTTTATTAGTTGGTGTTAACTGATCCGTGACACTAATTACTTTGATGTGGCAACCTTTGAACTGATGTATGACAGTTCAAAATGATGTCTTCAGTATGTGAATATATGTATGTGTACCATCTTATTTAATACTACTGGAATAAGTGCAAAAAGTTTAGACTGACAGCAGCATATTTAACCTTGTCTGTCAGACTTGTCAGGTTTCTTCTCCATGCTGGCAAAATGTTGATGTTTGGCTACTCATGTTCCTTGGTCAGTCGTAGTCGTCCATTTAAGGTGGAAGTGGATTTAAGGTAGCAGGATATTAAAGTGGGCTTAGGCAACCATAGCAACCACCTGTGATACCATAACAACCACCTAGCATCCACTAAGCACCATAGTAGCAACCTCATAGGAACACCATAGCCACCCCCTGGGATACCATACCAACCACCTGGGAAACCATAGCAACACCTTAGCAACCAACTAGCAACCACTTAGCAACACCATAGCAGCCACCTAGTAACACTTAGCAAAATCAAAGCAGCCACATAACAACACTATAGCAACCGGCCAGCAACACCAGAGAAACCACCATAGAAACTAGCAACAACCTAGCAGGACGTGGGAACCATTTTAGCTGCGCAACTATTCTGAGTTTTCTTTAGGGAGTGCATGTTTCTTGTCATGACTGTAATTGATAAACTCCTGGTCATTGGTCAGTCGTAGTTGTCCATTAGAGATATGCAAATAACATCTTAGGCAGAAATCTGTGTAGTCTAATGTTTTTGATAATGTAACTCATTGTTTCTGGTTCTGACAATTATGATAGTTCCTTGCTTTGCGCTATAGGAGCTCTTGTTGCTATATCAGTATTCCAGTGGTTATTTATATATCTTAGGCACATTTACATCTATTTCTTTAGAGAACAGTAAAAATAAATATAAGAACTACCACTCTACCCTCTTTGGCAGTAACACACTGTAAATTAAGCATATATACAGCCAAAGAGTGCATCCAAAGTAAATGTATACTTAGATAAAATTACAATGAGAGGTAATCAAAAGGCTAATTAATATTAATAAGTTATATAAACTGTCAAAAGCTAGTTATTGTTAAGTTAAATCAACTGTGGAAATCTGTGAAAGTTATTATTATAAGTCAAATGTTATATCCAGTTCAGTCACGTTTCCCTTCCCACTACAGACTACTGTGTAATTGTTGCAGATTTTGTGTTATTAAAAAGTTTAATAATGCAAATTAAAGACAAATCAAAACAGGCTTTGTCACAGCTTTAAACTCCAGTGAAGCTGGCTGTGTTCAGAGCTCACAGACAAAGCAAAATGTGAACTTGCAAAAGGAGTCACTGTAATTATTTTTTTTAAAACACTTTTGTCTTCGTCAGCCAGGCATTCCTGACACATAGGGGCATGCATCTGGTTTTAAGCCAGAGCACTCAATGAGCACAGGTGTTTCACTGCCTGAAAGACGGCGTAATTGTCCCTGGACGGACAGATAGATAAAATACACCCGTTTAATTTGAAAAAACAATGAATTATAATCAGTTCTTCCTTTCATTTTTCATTTTAGTTCCTCATTTTCATACTCAGTGGTCTGACTGTAATTGCTTCTCTTCTGGGATATTTTGATGCTTGTTAATCATGTGTTATACATGTGTGTGGACGTGTGCACGTCGTCGTCTGTGTGTCTGTGTGCGTGTTCCAGCATTTTCCCGAAGCAGTCGTCAAGAGTTTGGCTCCACGGATCCCAGCTTCACCATGAGGAGGAAAATGGAACACCTCAGAGAGGAAATGGAACAGATACGTCTCCTGCGGCAGGTCAGGCAGCGCAAAAAGTCAACTACAACATACCACATCCCACATATTAATGAACAGTTTCTTGACAAAAGTTGCATAACTATATTGCACATCATATTTCTCCTAAAACTTATCATTGGCCTTGTCAGTAACCCAGTGTAAGTAAAACATTCCTCAGTTAAGGATCAGGATGCATAGATATGAGTTACACTGACTGATTTGTAGTCCTGTGCAAATAAGTAGGGATGTGTCAGTCTAGTTTTTTGCCTTCAATCCTGATCCAACTCTTGTTTCCCAGATTGATTGACTGGTCTGATGATTTTGACTAATTATGGGTGCATTACAGCTCCACACTCATATTTTACGTATGGCTACTTTTATTCTTTTTGAAGAAAGTCTGCAGTTGAAACACTGGCATTGCAGGTATTGCAAGTGGCTGGTGGGCCATTTTCTTTTTGCTCTTCAAAATAGTTCTACAGAAGCTTAAACTGTTAACTTCTGAAAATGTCCCTTACTTCCATGAGTTATGGTCAATGCCTGTTATGTAATCTCTACTACCCGGGTGTAAACACAGCACAGTGGGGTAAAACAGCTTTAAAAAGGATCAGAATTTATGTTATTATAGTATTGTATTATATTGCTCCGTTTTACATTATTCTTCTGTTTTTTTATTCTTATTTTCCTGCCAATTTTTTGCCATGTAACTCGTCCCGCAGTTTTCGAGATATCAACACTGTTCCAACTCTAGATTGTCCGATCTGATTGTGTGATTCAAGCTTATATACAGCTTTTTGATTGGATGCAGAGTTTCCATGTAGCAGTAGAATTTTGCAGATTTTTTTCCATTGGAATGCGTGAGGTTCAAAAGTTTTTTTTTTTTGTGTCATGATAAAAATACACATAAAAATAAACAAAATACACATAACGCACACGTTCAACACACCACACACTCCATAAACTCACTCAACACACCACACACACTCCACACACACACTGAGCACACTACACATAACACACCAAACACACAGACACACCACACAAACGCACACACACACTTTCAAGGTAGCAGGAGATTTTAGGTAGCAGTATATTTAAGGTGGCACTGGATTTAAGGTAGCAGGAGATTTAAGGTGGTAGTGGACTACCATAGCAATTTAGCACTTAGCAACACCATAGCAACCACATAGAAACCGTCTGTGATACCATAGCAACCACCTAGCATCCATTTGGAAACATAATAGCAACCACCTAGCAACCATGTAGGAACACCATAGCAACCCCCTGGGATACAATAGCAACACCATAGCAACCACCTAGCAGCCACCTGGCAAAACCATAGCAACCACACAGCAACACCATAGCAGCCACCTAGTAACCTCTTAGCAGCATCATAGCAACCACCTAGCAACCCCATCGCAACCAGCCAGCATCACCATAGAACCTAGCAACAACCTAGCAGGAAGTGGGAACCATTTAAGCTTCGCAACCATTCTGTCTCCTTCAGAAAATGCACGTTTCTACTTATGACTGTAATTGATAAAGTCAATACCAATTAGCTCCAGATTAAGCATATAAATTTGAAGCTCATAACAGATATTCAGGTAACATATTCTTTACTTTAGATGCAACAGTTTGGATGTTGACTCCTTCACTAAAGAAGTCAAACTCACAACTTCACATTTCAGAGTTTTACAGAAGGTAGATACAGTGACAAGAAACATATTAGAGGGTTCCACACACTTAAAAGATTTCAAAAGATTTCACACAGTTAAACTGAAAACTGGCTTACATAAAAGACCAGTGCAAACATTTATCTCTTGGATTCTTTTATAACCCCACTGCTGAAGCACGAGCTTTGTTTCTACAGTAAAGTCAAGCTTCTCGGAGGATTAACCCCTCAAATGGCCAGGGCCTGCCGATGGACACAAGGTTCTACTACACATTTCTGTAACCAAAGAATAACTCAGCTAGTTTGCATTGTAGGCTGTGTATTTACTGAATAATAAGCCTTAGTATGTCATAATCTGGGGATTTTAAGTCAAATTCCTTACGGCAATGTTAGTCACAGAAGCCAGTCATAAGTCAGAATTCCTATAAAAGGTTTGTCTTTATATGGAAATGCATTCCAGGCAGTAATTTACTATGGTTTAGTAATTAGGTTCTGGGGAAGTTCTTGAATTAAAAATCAAAATAGCTTTTTAGGCTCGGTGACCACATATTTACATGTTACACCAGCTGGGCCAGGTACATGTGTGTAAGAAAGAATGTTGTCACTTTTATAGGAAGACAGTGTTGACTGGTGGAGTTGTTGTCAAAGTTATTGAGACTAAACTAGACAGAGTCGTGCACTTTTGAGGAGAAAGTTGGATTTATTAGAAAATGTCATAAACCTTATGTGGTGTTCAGGTCTGTGGGACCCATTTTCAGTATTTACCAAAAGAAAAATTATGTAATTTATTATTATTATTATTTCAGATTTCTTTGGTCATTTTCTGTGAAGAACATATAAAATAACACATTTTCAGTGTCTTCACGCTGTTCACCCCCCACATTTATATTCCACATGTGGTGTTAGGGTGAACCTGCGGGGAGTAAAAGTGTGGAGGTGCTGTGTCCCTTCATTCTGTTGTCCTCCTACATGGCCTGCTGTTAGTTTGTGTGTGTATGTGTGTGTA
>JAILXH010290343.1:2227-14666 GCA_023558415.1 Piaractus mesopotamicus | reverse complement strand
ACAACAATAGCATATACATCAAACTCTCAGACACAACAATAGCACCGGCCGCTACTGTTCCACTCGGGGACAATGGCTCGGACGCCACGTTCGGGGGGCCCCTTTGTTCCAGCAGTGTGTCAGTCAAAACAAGCAGCACATGGGCTCGTTATGACTGAACCAGACAGGAATTCCAAACTTCTGCTCCAGAACTAGAATTCTGCTCAACAGTAACAACAGAAATGCATGAATGTATGTAGAAGTACGTGACAATTTTGTTAATCCCATTCTAATTAGTGAATTCAGCTACTTTAAAAGGGGAATTCCGCCAACTTTTGAAAATTGAATAATTAATTGGTTAAGATGTAAACAAAGTCATTCAGAGTGGTCTGATGTGAAATGTTTCATTTTAGAGAAACTGGCATAGTTAAGTTACATAAGTATGTAAGTACCTGTAAGTACCTAAGCTGCATAATAATAATAAGAAGAAGAAGAAAAAGAAGAAGAAGAAGAACACTGCTGAAAAAAAATCATAGAAACCATTACAGTTTCTGTTGGCTTCTCATGATCCAACAGTCACTTTAGTACTAGACTCATTCTAAGGAAACGTCCATTTTCGTGGCCCTAGCATTTACAGATGTATTACACTTGAAAAACATGTTAGGGTTGCAAAACAATAAGTTATTTTAATCATCAGCCATCAATTCAGCAATATTGGTTTTTAAACCAATTATATAGATTCGACGCACCACAGAAGAGCTCGTCCCCACAGTCATGTGTGAAGGCTGAGGCCATATGTTGAAGAAAAAAACACGTTTTTCTGCAATAACTACAATAATCTATACACGACCATGAAATATATTATTTAAATGACATAAAGAAAACAAATGGCATATAAATATTATAAAATATATAATGAAAGTTGTGGTCCCCAAGAGTCGTGTCACTGGTGTCACTGCGTGAAGAAAAGCACATGGTGAGTCCACTGTGTCTTTCAGTTATCAGTAAATTTTCTCATTTAGCTCATGATTTCATTGATTCATCGAAGTCACTGGTGTGACCGACTTTATTCTTAGGTGATTGTGAAAAAATAAAATACAAATGGATTAAATTACATATTTTAGTGGATATTCGATGATTGACAACATGTGGTTTGATGTTCTGTAGCAGCCATTTTGTAAAATGCATCTTCCATTAAAAATGTCTCCGGTGTTACCTTTATTATATGTAACACCAATGAGGATCGGTAACACCAGTGACTCCTATGGAGAGATAGAAAAGTGGACGTTTCTGTAGAACAACCCACTAAGGACCCACTAATGGGTTGAAATCACAGCGTAAAGTCACGGTACATGCGAGCTGTTCACTGACCTTTATTTTTGAGACTGTAGCCGTACATTAGAGGAACAGAACAGAGCAAAGAGAAGAACAGTGTACAGTTTTACTCTCATTAATGTCTAAACCACTGATAACGAATCATCAAAGCTGCCGAAAAACCCATCACTCTCCTCAAACTCCTCCCTGACCTAGAAAGTAAGTCTCCGACGGCCTGTGGGATGGAGCCGAGGCCTCTACCTCTACCTATTCACCATGTAATGCGGTTAGTGTGTGCAAGTGTAAAGGAGGAAGGAAGCTTTTCAGAACGCTGGAACCCAGCGCAAGTGGTGGCTACGTTTTTTTTTTCCACAGTTCTCAGCCAGACGCACCTATAGTCTCTTGACAAGCGACAGCTAATTTAAGAGCAACCACTGCTGGTTGTTAATGTTGAACACAGTGTTAGCTTTTAACTTGTATTACCACAGTAAAACAGGCGTCCTAAACACACTAACATAATACTTGCAGTGAAGTGGAGAGCAGTTAGCACGATCTCAGTTGCACAAAGCTGACTGGCTTCTACTAGAACGCATTAGCCTTTTTAACCGTGTTCATATTTGAAAGATACTGTATGCCTCACAAGTAGGTCTGCATGTAAAAGAAAGATTTCATTTTCTTTAGAAATTTGCTCTTACATGAAATGTAGCTGATCAGCCAACATGTTTAGTGTCTGAAGTGTGCTTATTTAGTTTGGCACTGGAGCTACGAGGCTAACGTAGCTAACAAGTAATGGAAGCTTGTAGTTACACTAGTTAGCACTGCGCAAAGTGCCTGTGTAAATCATCAGCCTGCGTCATTGTTGCTGATTTTTCTGTGAAATTCTTTCACTTATGTAAACAAAAAAAAACAAAGTGGTTGAATGTGAAATGGTTCATTGTGGAGACTCTTTACAGAGACTTCTTTAAAGTGGTGGTGATGGGAACCAGAGGTCACAATGTTTACAACACAAACATGGCCGTTTTATTCACTGTCCAAAACCACCAGTGAACCTACATTGCCTTCTGAGTTTTATATGTAATGGATACTATTTTGTTTTGCAAAGCAAACTCTTCACCATGAATGTATTTTAAAAAGTATTTTGCTGTTGTCTGAACAAAACCTTGTATCTCTGAAATGGTAACTTTTCAGAAGAAGGAAAAAACCCTCTTTACTTTTAATGTAAGTCAATGGAACCAGACTTTTTTCCAAGTCATTTTTTACCATTTCTTTTGGTCGATTAATCATGAAACTTATACATAATGTAATGGGCTAAAGACATTTTCAGATTATGTCAAAAACTGAAAAATGCCAAAAATGGAGATACGAGGTTTTGTCCCAACAGCAGTGATTTAAGTCCTACATTTTATCTCACTGTCATAAAACAAAGTCTCAGGCATGAGGCAGCATATTTTTAAGCATTTCATGCCATAACTTTCTGTGTGGTGGCTTTTAGAGGCATTCATTTGTTCAGATGCCTGGTTACCATCACCACCACTGTTAACGGTTCTAACTTGGTAAGTTTCTCTAGAACAGAACTTTTCCCCCTAAACCACTCTGAATGACTATGCTTACATTTAACCATTTAACCACTTAATTATGTAGAATTTCCCTCTAAGTTATCTTAAATAAACTTCCTTATATGGTCTTTGTCCCTGTATGACATTTTTATATACAAAAATGCAGACAAAATCCAGGCTTCGAGGTGGGTACTATTACTGTTATTAGCCATGCAATGCACTTTTGTACATTTTAATATATGACAGTATATTCTTATTTCACAAAACTAGTCTTTTAAGTTGTCTACCTTCTTATGATGCAACATTTGAGGACTTCATTCTTTAATCTGTGGTTTTCCATCCTCCACTAATGAAGTATGCTATAGGCTAGATATACCAGCTTTTATTACATGCACTGCAAATGATATCTTAAGCAACAAATCTGATCTCTTAAGCTATATTACCATCACTGACGGCCCAACAATGATGAACCAGTGAGCGTCAGCCCAGTTGCAGGTCGCACTGCAGAGTGAGAGCTAAATATGTATATGACTATCACATAGCTTCACCCTCAGCTGTGGTCACCAATGTTTTCCTTCTCTTCGCCTAGTCACAGAAGTGTCACACTTTTCTCAGCGTGTCCGTCTGTGGTTACGCGCCAGCAGAGAGAAGTGTGTCACAAGTGCCCGCGGCTGCTTTTCAGAAACTATTTCCAGTGAAATTAGCGCGCCCGCGGCCAAGGACGTCTATCCCCAACAGCTCCTCCAACAAGCTTCCATGACACGGGCCTGAATGAACTGTGCTGTGCCGCTCTGATTTCGGGGTCGTCACCATGACGAACATACTTATCCATGTGTCACCCTTATACAACAGTTCCTCTTAAATGATGCAGTTTGTTTCTTGGGAACAGGCGTTAGGTACCATTAAAATAGCGCCACATGAGGAACAATCACGCCACTTTCGTGACATGCCAGAATGTGTCCAGACTGTTTATTAGTGTGTTTTTGTTACACTCTTATTCGTTGCACTCATGAGGAAGATAGATGGCTCAAACTCCTGGACAGAGACATTGCATTAGCCAGTACAACTACATAAGCCCTTTATGACAAATAACCTAAACCTAAATGCACATTTATAAATACTTATTTGTTACACAGGTTTGATAGGTTTGATGTGCAGTACATCTATTTCAGGTGAAATGTTGAGGTAGGTGATGAAAAACCTGTAGAATTTGATAAAAACCAGTCAATCTGCCCCAAATCACGAACCCTTGGGGTTCAGGGTGCCGTGAACTCTTCGCTGTCATTATTTAGGACTTATAGAAATACCATTTTAACTTTGTTATATTTATTGTCATTTGACCTCGTATTGTATCAAACTTTACGCTGCATGCAGGGGAGAATTATATTACATATGTACACCATTTAAATGCTGGATGATTTTGCTTAGCGTCTGTTTTAGTAGGCTTTTTAAATGTAAGCGTGCAATATTAGTTTGCTGTGGTGGCCCTTATAGGTTGATAATGTCGTATACAACATCATATACGACATCCAAGGACACTGTACATAAAGGAATAACTCTCGGGAATGCTGCATGCTCCCCTTTTTCCAGAAGGGTAGTGTTTGCCGTTCCAGTGAGGGCTCTGGTGTGATCATAGTCTGTTCAGAAGCTTTGTAGTCCAGCCTTAAACTACACTGTCTTTTTGGAGACTTTGCAAAATAAATCTATAATGACAAACCAGCACAGAATGTCTTCTGTGAGTATTAGGATGGCTGTTAGCCATCCACTGTCGAACAGTCACAGGCTGTGTTCCTGACTTGTCGATCAATCAGAGGCTGTGTTCCTGATTGTTAACCACTCAGATGCCGTGTCCTTGACTTGTTGATCAATCAGAGGCTGTGTTTCTGATTTTTTCGACCAATCAGAGGCTGTGTTCCTGATTGTCGACTAATCAGAGGCTGTGTTCTTGACTTGTTGATCAATCAAAAGCTGTGTTCTTGACTTGTCAATCAATCAGAGGCTGTGTTCCTGATTTGTCGACCAATCAGAGGCTGTGTTCCTGACTTACCAATGAATCAGAGGCTGTGTTCCTGATTGTCAACCAATCAAAGGGTGTGTTCCTGACTTGTTGATCATTTAAAAGCTGCGTTCTTGACTTGTCGATCAATCAGAGGCTGTGTTCCTGATTTGTCGACGGTACAACACTAACTTTCCAGGCAAAATAAGCATAAATCTCTGGGATTCAGCATTCATAAGATTTATTCTTTTATGTATGACGTCCTTTGATGTTGTCTGAGACATCATCAACCTGTAAGGGTTAACGTGCGGTGGCTGTATTGGTCAGTAAAGAATTTTGTGAAACCAACTCTGAGGAAACCTTAAGACTCGATGGCCATGAGGTTGATATACACTTTGAAGCTCAGTGTGTCACAGTTAAGCAATGCTGACATAGCTTGCAACTTCCAACTAGGAAAAATTAAAGAAAATTCCCCTTAAGTGGGAATTCCTACTCTGAAAGTTGGGATGGTGTTCTCAACTCAGAGCTCAGTGAAAAATGACTGATCTCAACATGGTTGAAACAATTTCGAGCTTTGGCTTCCTCCCTCTTAGCCACATCGAATGCAGCGCAAGTATTGTTAGCAACATGCTTGGCAGCTAACACTAGCTAACATTAGCTGCCTAGCATTAGCTGCATAGCAATAAGTTGCTGACTCGAGGTCAAATGCTGAGCTCAAAGCCGAGAACACTGCCCCAACTTTCCAAGTAGAAATTCCTAAATGAGGGAGCATTTTCTTTATTTCTCTAGTTGGAAGTGGGAAATTCCAAGTTATGAGCTTCAGTTGAATGCAACATAAGTCATGATGAGCTTATATTGGTGTCATGTAGCCTTTTCAACACTGCCCTTAGTAGAGTTGCCACTATTCCTTCAAATTTCTTGTCAGTCAGAGCTACATGTGAGGTATAGTTTGATTCATTTCACTGGACTAACTACCAACATAATTAGTATCTAATAGCAGAATCAACCCATGAAGTGTTGATTTCCAATGGGTGGGACCAATCTCATGAAAAAAAGGTCACTTTAGGCCTTCTGGAAGTTCATGATATGTCAATGAGTGTGAATAGGAGCAGAAGTCTAACTAGGTTTCCATTTTTTAGAACGGTCTATGTCAGTTATGTTTTTGTTTGTTACAATCTCTTTAATCTAGAAAAGCCCAAAAAATATTCATATGCACCAACTTCAGCTGACCTCTAACACACTATTAGAAATCCCCTAGAGGCTCTAGCAGAAATTAGTATTATCGCCACTGCAAAATACCAAAATACCATTTCATAATTATACTGCATTTGTGAAATAACTGTGATATACCTTTAATGGTGACTAAAGACAGGCCTGCATTATTTAGGTTAAAATGATTTACATTTCTTGGATCACATGAAGGCTGTAATCCATTCAAACACAAAGAAATTGTCTGGAATGTTTGAGATGCCCACAGCCTGCAGTAAAAATGTAGTAATTGCTAGGGCTTTTTTGCATATTGCAAACATCAGCAAAATCAGAATTGTGAAGACCACCATCGCAATTACAACTAACAAAACAATATATTGCGCAGCTCTAATAAGATAAAAGAAAGGAAGAGGAGTACAGACGCCATCTAATCCGATGAACCAAATGGCACCCAGCATAGTTTTGGCCAGCCAGACTCTCCACATTGACCAGAACAAACGGGAGCCTTGAGTAACCAACACACAAACGCCAACGCATGCACACGTGCTCATACACGGTAGTTTGCATTCCTATCTTTGTAGGGTATTTCCATTGCCTTCTATATGCTACATGTAACCAAATCCTAACCATAATGGGGAATTCCACCAATTTTTAAATATTTTTTAAAAAAATTAATGAAAAATGTAAATAGAGTCAATCAGAGTGGTTTGATGTGAAATGCTCCATTATAGAGAAACTTACAATGTCAAAAATGTTTACGGTGGTGGTGATAGGAACCAGACATCCAATGCCTGTTTAATGCCTCTGAAACATACATCACAGAAAGCTATTACATGAAACGGTAACAAAAAAGCTGCCTGATGTCTGAGACATTGTTTTTATGATAGATTTGCCAAAAGGTTTTGGTCTAAAACATATTTTTTGAAACCCATTCATGGTAGAGAGATACTCGTAAAGAGCTTTGCAGATCTAATACTAGTTTGTTATTTTCAGCATTACATATAAAAACTCAGAAGTCATGTGTAGGTTACATGGTCATTTTGGAATGTAAATAAAACGGCTATTTTGAGGTGTGGTTATTGCGACACTTGGCCCCACGTCTATAAGTCTATACCTCAGCAACTAAAAGGGAATCTTAATTGGCTCTTTCAGTTTTTCAAACCAAAGCTGCAGTTTTGACCCATCTTTCCTAATGGGGACCAACCTAAGGTCCCCACAACGTCACACTTTTTCATCTTTTCCATCATCCTGGGAACATTAGGCCCCCACAAAGAGCTAAATACATGGCCACACATGCACACACACATACTCTAAAAATAGCCATAGAGTTTACTGGAAACAGGAGCTCCAGCGCACGACCGTTCTGTGAATAACAATTGAGGAGAGAGCGGGAGGTGGGTGTGTGTGGGGAGTGGGGGTAAATACTCCATCTATTCCCACAGTGTCCAATAATTAACAATGACAAAATGAGAGCAAGACTCTAGAAATAAATGAGCATGTGTTTGTGTGTGAATGTGTCTGTCAGTGTGTAGTGATGGCACTGATTCGATGCACATACAAGCATTTTTTGGGGAAGAGTTCAACTAAATAAACAAAGCTTTTGTATATAAATGTTTTGTGTAAGTCATGTTGTTGCCTATATTTCTTTCCAGAGTTTGCCAGAGTGATAGTTCGGTATGGGCATGACACTTTTAGAAGGCCAGATGAAGTGAAGTGCTTCAATTAAGGGGGATTTCTTTTACATTTGTGCATAATCTATTCATTAAGATGTAAACCAAGTCCTTCATAATGGTTTGATGTGAAAGGAGCCGAGTCAGAATTGTTCACAGTGGTGGTGATGGGAACCAGACGTCTGAAGCCTCTAAAAGCTCCCCTCACAGAAAGATATTACACAAAATGGTTATTAATACGCTGCCTGATGCCTGAGACGTTGTGTTAGTTTTGAGCAGGCCCAGCACCAGTGGGTCATTTAGTGCCCCACTAACCAATCTTAATGCCCCACTAAACCCACTAAGTTTTATACATGCTTTTTGAAGTGGCAAAGTGAAAAAACACTGCCAAAGTAAAGACTGCATTGATAATACTGAGGATTGATCAGTAAGATGAATGAGTGATTAATCACAACACACTACATGAAATAATCATGACTAACTGCACCAAAATGATATGAGTAACAACACAAAAACCATTAATCGCAAGCAACCACACAAAATAACGCGATTAATCGCACAAAATGCGAAAATCACAAACTAAAGTGGACAAGCCACTATGACTAATTACAAACAACACAAAACAATATGATTAATTAACTAAAGAAAATACCATTAATCATGATTAACACTGAATCATGTCTAAATTTGAATGATGACCTCAAAATATTTCAGAGCTGTAAATATTTCTTCTTCATCTTACTCACCAAAACTTTATATTTTTAAAAATATCTGAAAATTATATGTTATATAAATTATATATATATATATATATATATATATGTATATATATATGTATAATTTTTGACATAATTGGAAAGCCAGTTGCCTTTTATGTTGTGTCAAAATTTCATGATAAACGGTCCAAAATTGCTTGGAAAAAAATGTTACATTATATTAAAATATAACTTTTTTCCTTGTCCTGTAAAGTCACCTTTCCAGAGATACAAGGTTTTGTTCCTTATATATATATATATATATATATATATACATACATGTATATACATATAAGCGCTGCTAATCTCACTGGCTCACTGGATGAAACTGCATTTTCATTTAAACCTATAATTTTCACGTTAATTTCATGAATAATTTTATTCATCACAATTAACTACATAACATAAGGTGACTAAGCACAATTAACAACACAGAAAGTAACATAAAAAATCACTAGCAACTCTGCAAAATAATTTGATCAGAATTTAATTGATTAATTGCGATTAAATACATAAAAATTTGATTAATCACAACAAACCAGGCCAATACGATTTATCACAAGAGCACAAAACAATGTGAGTAATTAACTACACCAAAATATTACCATGAATCATGATTACCTACACAAAATAATGTTAATTCATTGCGATTAATTAAACAAAATATGCTGCTCGGTTGATGGCCCTTATCATTTTACGTACTTTTTTTAAACCCAACAAAATGATTGCAAACCAGCCCAAACATTGGCCACCTGCCGAATCCAACCACAATCCACCCGATCTGTCGGGAAACCCTGGTGGAGAAACGCCGCCTGTTTCTCAGTGAGAAGGATTCAGTATGAACTGCACGGTCACAGAGGGAAACCGAGCACATTCAGAAGTTAATGATTGAAGAGAAAGGTGAGGATTTTTCCTGCAATTCTGACTGCTGGGAACAACAACAAGTGCACAAAACAAGCCACCTTCTTGCAAAGGACAGTGCAAAAACACTCACACACCTTTTCACACTCGCACAGGCAAAAAAAAAAAAACCTCACCTGTAGCATTACAGCACTCTTTGAAGTGGGGAAGTGATTCTATACCAGCAATCAAACATCCTGTGGTGCGTTTGCACTTCGCTTACACGCACACTCAGCCGCATGCAGCAGGATTTTGCATGCATGATAAAAACAGAGCTAACTGTAAGTCTTCACACTTACAAAGAGGTTTACTGCATTCAACCCCTTAAAATCCCAGGCTTATTACACTAAGGCTTATTATTACATTATTGTTATAACTACAGGGACTCTAATACAAACTGTTTGAGCTACTCTTAGATGACAGAATCGTGTAATTAGACTTCGGGCCCACTGGCGGCCCTGGCCATGTGAAGAGTTGAAGCAAACCATAAGCGCAGGTGATTT
The DNA here is from genome assembly GCA_023558415.1 of Piaractus mesopotamicus. Taxonomy (NCBI): domain Eukaryota; kingdom Metazoa; phylum Chordata; class Actinopteri; order Characiformes; family Serrasalmidae; genus Piaractus; species Piaractus mesopotamicus. Next base: position 4,784 of record JAILXH010290343.1, on the reverse strand, counting down.
ACTCCATTAAACGTGTGAAAACATTCAGCTAAAGTGAGAAGTAAAAGAATCGAGCTCGGAGGAGGATCTTTCCCCCTCCGCACCGGAGAAAATGACACACTCACGGCAAACATGACCACCAGTAGGATGGAAAGAAAGCGTCACGTCATTTTAAACCTTCATTTAACATACAGCCTTTAAGCAGAACGCTATCCAGTGGAGTGCAAGAAGAACATGATTCTAAGATTTATTCATTAATGACTGAACTATCAGTACATAAGTGTCAGTAATTCACTGATTTAGAAGCACTATAAGACTATATAAATAACTATATGTGTATATATAGGCTATATACACACACACACACACACATCTTCTAAACTGCATATCTTTCTGGGTGGTGGAGCCATTCCAGCCATCATTAGGCAGAAGGCTATAAGCTATACACATATATATACACACAAATACACATATAAAGACAAATCGGGGTACAAAAATCTGAGGCCACTAGTGAAAATGCTGCTTTTTGCATTCTTCCCAAATTCAATAACAGCCTGATTAAAAAGTAGAATCTCTGAAATATTTACATGAATTTCAGACTTTCTCAGTGTCCCACATTTAAGGACAGTGTGCACTTGAGCTGACATTGATGACTCTGATAAACTGATAAAAGCCTCAGCAGAAGAAATAAGACTAAAAAAAAAAGCCTCAACATGATCAGTGTTTGCTTAAATTGGAATAGTGACCTAGAAATAGTTCAAAATCTTAAATATTACTTCTTCATTTTAACTGCAATAACTTTTCTTTGTTTTAAATAAAAATCTGGAAATGTTCGGTTGTTTTTTTCAGGTTTGGCACCTAAAAATGATAGGTTCTTCAAGGGTTCTTTGCATGGCAAAATGGTTCTTCAGATTGATGGAGAATGTACTGTAAATGTGCCCATATCAAACCTTTTCGGAAAGGGCTCAATATAGCACCAAACAGGGTTCTTGTATTGTTTTGATATCAAGCTTAACACAACAGAAGAGCCATTTTAGGTGCTATATAGAACCCTTTTCAAAAAGGTTTGATATACACACATTTACAGCACATTCTCCATCAATCTGAAGAACCATTTCACCATGGAAAGAACCATTTAATCATGCAAAGGGTTCTTTGAGAGTTTATGGTTCTATATTAAACCGTTTTCTATATGTTAGAAAGGCTTTTCTTTGACTTTCTCCAGTACTGTTACTATTTTGGAGATATGAGGCTTCATTCCATCAGCATTTCAACATTAATATGTTGTATTTTTGTAGTTTTACGTATTTACAATACTGTGCAAAAGTCAAAGACCACATTCCAGTTATTTAATGTCCTTTCAAAATGGCTAGTAAGTACAAATTAATTTTTCACACTTAGTAATAAAGTAGAAAACATATTCAGCAGAAAATTACGCAGAAGCCTCAACAACTCTATGACAGCTTCCTACAAGTTCTTTTTGACCTGCTTTTAGTTTTTCAAAGAAATCTACAGGGACTTTTTTCCACACCTCCAAAGCTCAGTGTAAGAAGTTGGTTGCATTTTCTGCATTTTCACAATCCAAGTAATCCCAAACACATTCAATGATGAGGTCTGGACGCTGCGGTGGTCAGTCCATTGTTCTGTAAACACCAGATACTTCTTTAATTTGCAAATTTCCTTTTTCTCAGTAAGAGCTTCTTGACAGCTACACATCCTTTCAGACCCACAGCGCTGAGTCGTCTTCTCACAGTGGAAGGATGGACAGAAACACCTGTGGATGCTTTCAGATCTGAACACATCCTTTCAACCCATAACGCTGAGGTGGAAGGATGGACAGAAACACCTGTGGATGTTTTCAGATCTGAAGCAGCTTGATTTTCTCCTCTCTCTCAAAGATCGAAGTTTTAAGTGCTGTTTATCTGACTGGGACAGTTTTGGTGTCTACCAGGTCTTCCAGGTGGTCGTTAGGAGCCCCATTTTCTCTAAAACCTTCAATCATTTTTCGAACTCGTTTGAACTTACGTTACTTTTTCTTTCTCCTTCCTTCAGCAAGTTGATGTATCTAATCTCCTCAGAAATATCTCCTGAAAAATGACTTGTTTTAAGTTGAACTTGAGTGGCTAAATCATCTCTGATGTTTGCACAGTACAGTATATGTTTAATTATAAAGTTTTATGTATTTATATACATTTTATCCATACACTAACGAGATAAAAATGAAGACAAATACAAGCAAACATTCAATGACATTCAACAGAGGAGAACAGGAAAAACAGCTGCAGACTACAGGTCATGTGGAAACACCTGATAAATTCTTTTACCATTATTTTTTACACAAATTGAAAAGGCCAGTTGCCCTTTAGATAATGTGAGTATTTCATGAGGAATGGGCCACAGGAAATGATCCAAAGTTTCTTGGAATAAAATCTTGTTACATTAAGAACTTTTCTTCTCTGGTCACTGCTATCCAGCCAAGAGTGGCTATGTGGTCAGAAGCTGACCGTTCATGAAGGACTGCGGGATGGCTACCACATACTGTGCAAGTTGAGCAGCCAGTAAGTGTAGATGTCCAGAA
>JAILXH010290278.1:2801-16428 GCA_023558415.1 Piaractus mesopotamicus | reverse complement strand
TACTCCAGGTCAAAGAGCCTCATTATAGAGAGCTGAGATTGTTCTAAACATTTTGATATTTAATATGTGGGTATCATGTCCTATGCAAGTGCCAAATTTAAGAATATATGCAAAAATCAAGAAAATGCCCTCGGAGCCCAGAGAGTTAACCACTGTTTGCAGGCTCCCTAGTGGTCATTTTGCCAATAGTTTGTGTTTTTTGTAAATCTTACACATTTCCATATAAGCATATAGTCCATTAACATTAAAAAAAAACAAACAAAAAAAACAACAAAAAAAAAACCCACATAGATCAACTGAGGGGCCTTCACAACAGAAGCAAAGCACATTTTCTGGCTACTGTGAAAAGGGGTAAGCTCATTTTGCACTGTACTTTCAACGTACGCATCACGTAGTATTAGCTCACTCCACAAATTCGCTGTTTTCAACATAAGATGAAATAAGTTATAATGTGACTAGGCTGGTAATTTTACCTGAGGTGAAAACAGATGATTATTTATCTGTTTATCTTGACTCCATTTCTCTGTGACAATTATAGGCCACAGGTTACGTATATACCTATATGGTTTGGTTTTGAGACAGTAATAGCAACATGCTGAGTAGCATTTTTTAATGCACAGTTCATTTTGTCCGCCAGGCACATCCGGGGTGTGGTACTCTGTAGCCTTAAGAGTAGATTTTGAAGATTTTTCAAATAATGCCTTTGTAGCACACCATGTGTTACCCCGGGCGCGCGAAGAACGATGGAGGCAGGGTTGAGTGTTGCAGCAGCCATTTTTTAAACTTTATTTCCACTCCAGACACAAACAAATGAAACACCACCAAAGCTGGTCATTTGTCAGCGGCATCAAAGCAAGACTTTTCAGTGCTTTTCTTCCAACAGCTCCTCAGTCTGTTTGGCTGCTCGTCTCCCTCCTCCTCTCGGTTCCTTCTCTGCTCTTTTAAAGGTGCTGTCATTAAGGCAGTGTGATCTCCTGAGCCGAGAGGGCTCCGCCGCCCTGTCAGCACCCCTGCTCCACAGCTCGGCCACTGGGATCGAACGTAAGGTGTAGTCTAGTGGTCTCACTGCGGAACAAGGGGCAGGGCCCGAGTGGCGGAGTTTGGGACCCGTGTCTGGCCTTTGTGCCTCTCGTGGCTGTTGATGTCGTTCCCCCCCTTTCTGGCTACTGACGTGCTCCTCCCGCCATCACCCGCATCCCTCGGTGGTGTTCGGGGTTCGGGCCCCACCTTCCTGCTGGCTCACATAGTTGTCATCAGCACCCAGGGAATGAGCACAGGGTACAGCCTTATATATCAAATTTGACCTGCCATCTTTTAAGACTCTTCTCTGTGTTGGAGCCCAGAAGACCCATCTTTTCGCAGAACATTTAGATGGTCACTGAGGGTGAACAGCATCTTTGCTCCTGTGTATCAGCACTGACTCTTGTTTCTAGCAATGCTGGAGCTCAAGAGTAGTCATGACTATAACTTATTGGTATGCATTCTCTGAGTGGACAAGAAAGCCATAAATGTAAATGTAACTGAGACATGAACCTCAACTGAGATCAATATTGCACCAGTGGGGGTGCCCAAGAGCAATGAAGCTAGTGGAACCCAAGCTAACCCACCAGCTATATTCCTGGTGGAGGGCTACATTGAGCTTCACTGAAACGGACATTGAGCAGGGCATTTGTACCTGCTAAGGGCAACAGGGTAGGTGCTCAATCCCTCCTTTGGGTCTATATGTGCACATGCCTGAACATTTGTAGAGTATACTCTTTAAAACAAAGGTGCCACTGAACGCAGTTTCCCAACCTTTGCCTCGAAGTACTCCCTGTCCTAATCACATTCACTTCAACTTAGACCTAATTTGTTGAATAAAGTGTGCTGGGAGCAGGAAAACACTAAAATGCAGGGCAGGGGGGTACTCCAGGACAGAGGATAATGACTTTTGGCTCCCTAAAGAACCTTCCAATTTCTTCTTTAAAGAAACATTTTTGAAATGAGAAGACACAAAGTCCACAAAAGTCCGCACAAAGCAAAGATACTACACCAACAAAGTTTTTTTCTTACAAGCATATATCCAACCAAAAAACATACTGAAGTTTGTCCAGAGTTTTAGCAGGAAAACCAATAAAGAAGGAATTACAATAATAGATAAGAGATTTAATGAAGGCATACTAATAGTGTTTTAGCATCATTAATATTCTGGAAGGAGTGAAGACAGGCAGTATTGCGGAGGCGAGAGAAGACAGATTTAGTGAAAGACGTGATATGAGGTTCAAGTGAATGTGTTCAGCAAAGACAGATGCCAAGATTTCTAACAGCCGTACCATCGATGTCAATAAACAGACTGGACAGTCTGGATATTTGGGGTTTGGTGTTCATTTTTAGGGAAGTCTAGTTTCACTGTGACTGCTTTTGCACAGTCAGACTCATATAGTGGATTTAGTAAGGGCACGATAGGGGTTGGTGGGGCACTGCCTCAATAAATGACCCCATGACGCCAGGCACTGCCCATAATCTTTGGTCTGACCCTGCGTTCACTCCGGCTCTGCGACCGGACAAATGTTCGAAATGCATTCATATTCAACAAGAGCTGGTGATTTCTTGGGACAAGAGGCAGCGTGATTACTGGCGATAGGAAGTGGACGGGGTCAGTGACAAAGTTGAGCAAAGTTTAACTTTACGCAAATTAGGATTGAGCAGTGTGGCGTTTGCCAATGGGAATTGAGCAGAATGGTACATGCCTCATTTCTACCGCTGTGAAACAGAATGGCCCTCGTTGGTTCTAGATATTTATTCCTACAAGAGATGGAGGAACACTTCAGACTTGTGCTTGACGTCAATGAAACCATGGCAGCCAATGGTTCAGAAACACCTACATGCAGTGAGTGACCAGCAATTTGGGCGACAAAAGGTGAAAAATTGCTGCTCTCGTCTTCTAAACTCTCCTCTAAAGTCTGATTTTGATTTAAAAAAATGTTAGCCAACAATTTACCCCCCACCGTAATCCTCACCAAGTGAAACTCAGCTAGCTCATTGCTCTCTGATTCTGTGCTTCAGTCAGAAATGTACAGAAAGAAATTGTTATAATTTCTGAATAATGCTTACTTTAAGCTAGCCATTAGTGTTCGGCCATTATGTTCCGGCATGCAACTATAAGCGTGTAATGCAAGCACTTTCAAATGCAAAAAAAAATGTGGGGAAAAAAGTCACAGAAACGTTACAGCCATGCTGGGCCATTTCAGGTATAACATTGGCGAAAGCAATAGTGTCACATTCAAAGCAAGATAATTTGAACTCGTAGATAGCAACGCTATGAGATGGTTACTTAGTACATAAGTTAAAAAGACAGATGATATCTTAATGTTTACCACTCTGTTCAGTCAATGAAAGTAGATTATAGGTAAATATTAAACGAAAATGCCATTAAATGGCCATAAAAACAACCACTCAAAGTTAATGCAACTGACAGCCTATCTAACTTGTATGGGCTTGGTTTCATTAACTGTAATGGACATCAAGTGCACAGTGTGTAGCTGTGTTATCCGCAGAGCTACCAGAGGGGAGCACTTTAAAGAGCCTTACGATTTCTGGGAACTTAAAAAATATATGTCTGTAATTTCAAGTTTGTTTTTATGTAATATCATCGTCATGCTTGTTTGTATTTAAACTCTGGAAGTACTTGTATTTCATTGTTAAGTTTTTCATTGTGAAATCTTTACATGGGGATTTGGTCAGTCAGGGTGTTTTTGTCATGGTATCTAGGCAAGTACAGCCAAGCAAGCTCTTAGGACTTCAGGAGCTGGACTGAAGGCCTTACATGTTAGATGTTAACTACCAGTACTACTAGTAAGAGACAGTGGATTCAACCCTGTTGATTTTTTAATGGCCGGGACCAATTTTTTTAGGAAAAAGTCTAGATACGTCGCTGACTGTGAATCCATCTAAAGCCTAGTCAGGTTTCAGGTAGTTGTTAGGAATGGAAAACAGGGGCTGCAGCTCTGTGCCAGCATCCTTTACCGAAAGAATTGATGTAAAACTGCAACCTGATACAAATTTATGTTGCAAGCTTCACATATGGGGTGTCTTTTAGAAGCAGCAAATGTGCATTTGTTAGCTTGTTGTTAGCTTAGAGCTAATGTACAACTAGAAGTCCTATAGCAGAAATTAGCATTGTCACAGAGGTGGGTTTTTACTCATTGTTTGACCAAGTTTTGACATTTATGGCCCAAACTGAAGGCCTAGCAATAACAATCATGGTTCTCCATTGGACAAACCAAATATTGAAGCACATCAAAGGACTCAGATTTGGAAAACAAACAAATTAACAAACAAACACACAAACAAAACATGGTTCTACTTAATTTGGATAACCCCCTATAGATTAACTACAGACATTCAAATCGTTAATAAAGTATCTGTTAAAACTCAACAGTGTTAGGGTCGAGGTTAGGATTAGGACCAAGGCTAGGTTTAGGACTAGGATTAGGTTTAGGTTTTGTGTTGAGGTTAAGGTTAGCGTTTGGACTGGATTAGGTTTAAGGTTAGGTTTTGGGTTGAGATTAGGATTAGGACCAGTGTTAGATTTTGGTTTTAGATTGAGGTTAGGGTTAGGATTAGGACCACGGTTAGATTTAAGTTTAGGTTTTGGGTTGGGTTGAGGTTAGGGTTGGGATTATTACCAGTGCTAGGTTTAGGATCATAGTTAGGTTTAATTGCAGATTTTGGTTTGAAATTAAGTCTAGGGTTAGAATTAGGACCAGAGCTAAGTTTAGGTTTAGGTTTTGGGTTGGGTTGAGGTTAGTGTTGAGATTATGACCAGTGCTAGGTTTAGGATCATGGTTAGATTTACTTGCAGATTTTGGGTTGTGGTTAAATCTAATTTTAGCATTAGCACCAGAGCTTGGTTTAGGAATAGGTTTTGGGTTGAGATTAGTGTTGAGATTATGACCAGTGCTAGGTTTAGGATCATAGTTTGGTTTACTTGCAGATTTTGGGTTGTGGTTAAGTCTAAGGTTAGGATTAGCGCCAGAGCTAGGTTTAGGACTGGGGTTTGGATTAGGTTTAGGTTTGGGTTGAGGTTAAGGTTAGGATTAGAACTAGAGCTAGGCTTAGGACTGGGTTTTAGGTTTAGGTTTTGGGTTGAGATTAAGGTTAGGCTTAGCACCAGAGCTAGGTTTAGGACTGGGGCTAGGATTAGATTTAGGTTTTGGGTTGAGGTTAAGGACTGGGTATGGATGAAGTCCAATGTTAGGTTTGGGACCAGGGTTAAGTTTAGGTTTTGGGTTGAGGTTATGATGATGACCAAGCCTAGGGTAATTAATGTGAATTTAATAGCTGTTTACTTGAATAGAAGTTAAATGCAAGGCTTTGGGCCATATAAAGTAGGCTATCCAAATAAAGAGTTACTAAAAACATATCAGGACAGTCCTATATATGATTACACAAAAATCAAACTGGTTCCCATTTCATGCCTGCAAATCTAGCAAGTGTGGAATGTCAGAATCCCACATCTTTTCTGGACAAATTAACTCAGCAGCTTTTCTTCCAGACAGACCTGGGATTTTTTGTGCTTCGTCACGCTGCTGTTCTAAAGCCTGAACAAGTTTCTCACCTCCAGCCCTGTTTTCCCACCGAAAGCTGTCTTTAAACGTTCTGTCAGGCGGGCTGTGAAAGCGTAGATTATCTGCACAAATGTCAGTTCTGCTCGAGCAGAGTGGGCCTTCCCCCCACCGCACACACTCGAATCGAAACATGAGAGATTATGTTTTGTCTAAATGTCAGAGTTTGCCTTTAACGGATGATCCAGCTCGTGTAAACACTCCGACGGGAAAGATGAGATTATTTTTGCTCTAAATGTCGGGGCGATCCTTCGTCGCTCCTTTGAGTCACCGTCGCCATGGACGCGACCTTTCACACGGCGCTGTCCAACGAGCCGGCGGTTAAGCTCAGACACAAAACACACACAGTCTTCTCGCTCTGTCCACACTAGCTCCTTTAACGAGTCCTGCTGTCTTCTCCACACTGATTTAATTAACAGACAGAAAATTCTGTAGCATTTTGCTTCCTCTCTCTCTCGCTCTCTCCGTCCATCTCTATCTTTCGCACTGTCTCTCTCTGAATCACTCCACTCTTCCAGAACCCACAAATAAAGCCATTAGCCACACAAGGTGACCCAGCGACAGCCTGGAGACATGCAGTACAGCTCAACATCAAAGACTAGATTTAAGCCAACCACTGTTTTCCTCCACTCGGCACAATGTGAACTGCAGCAAACTGGCACTTATTTACTGTACCTTCTGCTGCATTCACAAGCAGACAAGGGCAAGTGTGTATCCACTGGCATAAAAAGACCCCTCTCCTAATTATTGAGTTCAGCTATTTCCACCACACCCACTCCAATCTCCATAGACAAACAGTGACAGTAGAATGAGTCATACTGAAGAGCTCAGTGACTTTAAACATTGTACGATCATAGGATGCTACCTTTGCCACAAGTCAGTTTTGCCCTTCTAGATCTACCCTGGTCAGCTGTAAGGGCTATTTTTGTAAAATGAAAGCGTCTAGAAGTAATGACGGCTCAGCCAAGAAGTGGTATGAGTAGTGGAAGTGCATTAAGGCATAAAATCTTCTATCCTCTGTTGCATTACCCACTATAAAGTTCCAAACTGTGCATCAGGAGCTTCATGAAATGGATTTCCAATGGCGAGCAGCTGCGCAGAAGCCTAAGATCATTATGTGCAATGCCAAGCACTGGCTGAAGTGCAGGACACCATCACTGGACTCTGGAGCAGTGGAAACATATTCTCTAGAGGGATGAATCACACTTTACTATTTGGCAGTCCGACGGACGAATCTGGGTTTAGCGGGATGCCGGAAGAACGCCACCTACCGGAATGCATAGTGCCAACTGTAAAGTTTGGTGGAGGAGGGATAATGGGCTGGGGCTGTTTTTCAGGGTTTGGGCTCGACCCCATAGTTCCAGTGAAGGGTGATGTTAAAGCTGATGATCAAAAATCAAACTGTCTGCATAATTCAGTGGTTGGGACTTAAACAGAATCATTCAGCAATGTTTGATGTGAAATGGTTCACTGTGGAAGAATTTACTGAATGCAGTAAATTACAGTGGTGGTTATGGGGGAAAGGGTTCATGATGTCCACAACACAAATACACTCACCAAGCTACACTCATTAGGAACACTAATACTGGTAGTGTCTCCCTTTGCTCTCAAAATAACCTCAAGTCTTTGTGGCATTAATTCCACAAAATGCTAGAAAAAAATCCTTTAAGATTCTGGTCCATGTTGTCTTGATTACATCATGCAGTTCCTGTAGATTTTTCAGGTGCACTTTATTGCTGCGAATCTCTTGTTCTACCACATCCCAAAAGTGCTCTGTTGGATTTAGATCTGGTGACTAGGAAGGCCAATGAAGAACACTGAACTCATTGTCATGTTTATGAAAGCAGTTTGGGATGACATTTGCTTTGCGACATGGTGCATTATCACGCTGGAAGGAGCCATTACAAGATAGGTAAATTGTGGCAGTGAAGGGATACACATGGTCAGCAACAATACTCAAATAAGCAGTGGTGTTCAAACAATGATTGATTGGTATAAACAAGCCCAAAGTGTGCCATGGAAACATTCCCCACACCATTACACCACCTCCACCAGCCAGGACTGTTGCCAGGTTTGGTCCACAGATTCAAGCTGTTGGCACCAAATTACGACCCTACCATCTGTGTGCCTTAGTAGAAATCGAGATTTATCAGACCAGGCTATATTTTTCCAGACTTCAACCGGTGGGCCTGTGCCCACTGCAGCGTCAGCTTCTCTCCTTAGCTGACAGTAATGGAACCTGGTGTGGTCTTCTGCTGTTGTAGCCCATCCACCTCAAGGTCTGATGTATTGTGCATTCTGAGATGATTTTCTGCTCACCACAATTGTACAGAGTGGTCGTCTGACTTACTATAGCCTTTCTGTCAGCTTGAACCAGTCTGGCCAATCTCTGTTGACCTCATCAACAATGTGTTGATCTGCCACTCCCTGGATTTTTTTCTTTATTGTACCATTCTTGAGTAACTCTAGAGACTGTTGTGTATGAAAATCCCAGGAGATCAGCAATTATAGAAATACTCAAACCAGCCCATCTGGCACCAACAATCATGCCACAGCCAAACTTACTGAGATCACTTATTTTCTTCATTCTGATGGTTGATGTGAGCATTACCTGAAGCTGCTGGTCTACATCTGCACTGCACTGCTGCCACGTGATTGGCTGATTAGATAATTACATTGATGAGTAAGTGTACAGGTGTTCCTAATAAAGTAATAAAGTGAGTGTATAGCTCATGGATCACTATCCAAAATTAACCCACATGTGTCTTCTGAGTTTATATGTAATGTTTTTGATTGTAAAGTACTGGTGTGTCTGAAAACCTTTTAGCAAAACTGTCATAAAACAATTTCTCAGACATCAGAGTGAGAGTTTGAAATAAACTGGATGATGAGCATTTAGTCACTGATAGAGTCACAAATAAGTCTGATCAGTTTTATGCCGATTCACTACAGAACCTTTGAGAAATATTTGAAACTTATCATTGAACATCAGTTGGTGTGCCATTGTTTCATAGCTTGAAGTTCACTGAGCTTCTCACGTGCTCATTAGCTTTCAAACATTATTTTGTTTTGATCATTTCTACCAATCTGGACTGTCTGAATTTTCAAAGGGAGAAAAGATCTAACAGTAGCCTTGCTTTATGTTTTAAGGAACATCAACAACACTTTAGAACCTTCAAAGCTCATCACTCCATTGACCTCGTTCTCATCAGTATATATCGCCTCCCACTTAAGCTGTAATTACAGTTATCTTCTCAGGCCAATTACTGAGCGTTTATCTAAATCCACAATGTATTGTGTGGATCTATACTGAGAGTGATTTGGAAGAATTAAGCCAAGAACAAATTCTTCCATGTCGTTTGTTTCATCCTTTAAGAAACATTCCATTTGTACCCCAATTGCATTGCCATACAACATACAATATTCTGCAAAAGTCAGATACTAATGGCCATTAAGAGCAAGTTATTCATTTTTCAGAAGCTTCTGAAGAGGTTAGATATAAGATAATCTGCTCATATAAGCAAGGCAAATAAGTGAAATACCAACAGTTCAAAAAATGATTAATGGTACTCCTAATAGTAATAAATTTGATATTATATTTAGTTCAGAATTTGACTTTATTCAAAGAGGGAGTTCAATCCAGGCAAACTGTTGACCTCTACATGCTCCTCCCACAAACGTGACTATAAGATCTAGGCCTTATGTTGGCTCGCAAATGCCAAAATTTTGTCAAAAATGAGAAAAAGAAATATCAAAACTGTCAGACATGAGCAAAATAAGATTCAAAACTATGTTAATTATTATCATTAATTAATTAATTATGTTGATTATTAATAATTTCTCATTATGTTACATGAGAAAGAAATTTGTGATAATACTAATTTCTGCTAGCACTTATTTGTAATAGTATGTTAGCTATAAGCTAACGGTGGTGCACATAAACCTTTTTTTTTTCACTGTTCTACATTTAGTTCCATGTAATTTTTTCGTTGAATGTTTTTTTCCTCCCTTTTTTCCGGTTGCTGAAAAAATGAATAACTTGCACTTAATGGCCAATTTTTTACTTAATTAAGTAAAAGAAGGGATTTTTGTGCAGCACTGTATGCACTACAATTTGAAAGTTCAAAATTGCTTGTTATAGTATTGAGTTTTATTTTATAAACACTTCATTTGAAGGCTGCCCACATAAGGACTTCATAATACATTCATAAGCATTAAATTACATATTTATGAAGCAATACTTGAATATTTATGAACAGCTTATGTCATTACTCGCAAGATGACATAAGATCTTTTATGAAGTAAATTACATTGTACTGACATAAGGGACCTTAAACTAAAGTGATGACATTTTGCTCCTTTTATAACACTGTTATGAAGCATCCTTTTTAAATGATGAAGCTTATACAAGACTTATGCAGAGACTTTAAAAAAACACAATCAGTTGTATATAATTTTAAGTACAAAAGTACCATTTTTAAGGTGTTACAGAAGGAATAAATGTGTAACCCTTATGTAAACTCATAAAACTCGTAAAAACATTTACGTCATAAAACATCCTATGTCATCTTGCAATTAATGGCATAGGCTGTTCATAAATTATAAATATAATTGAATGCTTATTCGTGTGTCCTTATGCAGGTAACCTTCAAATGAAGTGTTTCCCAAAATTTGATTAACGCTATAGATTTAAATATTATAAACAGTAACACTTCACTACAGGGGGACATTATAATGTCCTCATAACACCCTTATTAAGCTTAACAGGCTGATCGTTACTACTTTATTAAGCAAGAACTAGGCCGAAATAAGCATTTTCCACTTTTATTTGTGTTATACATCATAAACATCTGCACAACATTTCAGATGTCCATTAATAAGATCTTATTAAGCTTTATCAAACCCATAGCTGCTAATTAGCTGGCTGCTTATTACTACTTTATTAAGCAGTAACTAGAATTACACAGGACTCAAATGCTGGAATCATTTTGTATGTTTATGTGCAAACCAAACTAGCTTTATACTATTGAAAGCAGTTATTCTAAACTTTCTAAAAGCACTGTAAGTTCTTACTGTGTTCATTTGCTTAGGGGTCCGACTCTTCGGCTTAGAGAGGTGGCTGACAAGGCCAAATTCTGAAGTGTTCTTGGAACACAAGGCTGAATAAAAGATTATTCTTTGATGCCCTGGAGAAAAATCAAGGACTCAGGACACCCCCTTTCCATGAAACAGCAATATAAACCCTCCTGCATCAAATCCGCCATGGTTGTAAATCACTCAGTTGTGCAAGATTTTCTAAACGTTTACCTCATGATCTCTCATATATCATGTACTGCATTCTATACAAACATTCATAAATTTAAACGTTGGTTGTATTTTCTCCACAAACTCCCCTGAAGGATGACAACAGGATGGACTTCAACTTAGAGTACTGACTAGCCAATTTATTAGAAACACCTACCTTTTCTTGTACCTCCATGTTGCACCCATCTATTGATGCACTAATAGTATTAGCCCCTCTTGCCCTTCATCAGTAATCAGTTTCTGGCTGTTATGCCCGAATTGCTATTATGGAAACACTTGTACCAGCACCAAATACACCATTTCATTGTCACTGCTGAGCTGAAAATGGTACACTACCCAAATAATATCTGGACAATAGAGGTCCTGTGGTCAGAAACTGAATGAGATAGAGGGTGGTATGATATATTGTGCATAAAATATAGGCTCCAGTCTATAATTGTACACCTATGATATGGATTTATAAGGTAGGTGGAGCTCATGAAGTAGCCAGCGATTCTTTTATGTTCAATCGAGGCAAACAACTGACCTCTCCATGCTTCTCCCACAAATACATTCTTTCATAACAACAGGATGCCAGGATGAAAACGCTTAACATTGTTGGCAGCAATCCTGGAACATTAGAGCAAGGCCTTTAGTTCAGGCCATAAATGTTAAAAGCAGGTATAAAAACCCCTCCTCTAATTTCTATTAGTACCTCTATGGGATTTCTAGTAGTATGTTAGTACTAAGCTAATGGTGATGCACATTCAAGTTTTTTTGGCTTGTAACAGACATTACATATATGTTACACTGTGTGTAATTGTTTTAAAGTGAACTTTCAGACGGCCTAAGGTGATGTTTTTTTGTCACAAAATTAGGCCCACCCATTGTAAATCAAAACATAATTGTCACGTCCTAATTATTTTGGTAGTTAATATGATGTGCGAGGCCTTCATTCCGGCTCCTAAAGACCTAACCAATAGAAGAGCGTGGCTCTATCTACTCTGATACAACAGATAAAAAAGATCTGATTGGATAGTTTTCCTTTGGGCATTTTTGAATCCTTTTTCTAAGGATTGAAATGGGGGTATTAATGCAGTACTTTCATAATTTTAATACAGGAGGTATGATGAGCCTATGTAAGCTGGAAACTGTCGCAACTTTTGCTTAGAGTCGGTTCATAATCCTTTTGGTTTATGGTTAATGTTATGATGCAGAACTGGACAGTGTTGTCGGCATTTGCTACCATTAGCCAACAAAAACTTTACATAATGTATCCAATCAGTGAGACCTTTCGTATGTAAAATAATTACAATTTGAAATTACTATTGGATATTCTCCATCATTCTGTTAAGCTAGTCCACCTTCTCAACAGTAGCTATATAAAGCGTATTCGTGGGCGGAGCCTGGATAGGTCGCTTTGAGCTCAGTTTCATGCTGTTTCTCGCCACATTCTGTATCATTACGAAGATTTGCATGAGGTGCCCTGTCTGACTGACAGGAAACAACGCCCTTGATTGCAGAACGAACGCTGCCATCATCATCATCATCATCATTCTGGAACCTTCCTCTCTTTGATCCCACCGCACGCGCTCAGTCGGGCGTTCCGAGCCGAGGGCGATCAGGTCCGAGATAAGGCTCTCTCGCTCTTTTTCTTTCTCGCTCCTCGACTGTCAGTATCTTTCTCTCCTTCATTGCAGCTGTCTATCTCTGTCTCTTCCTCTCCTCCTTCTTCTCTCATTCTCACTTGCGGACTGTCAGTCTGTCTTTCTCTCTGCTGCACTCTGTCTCGTTCTCTCTCTCTCTCTCTCTCTCTCTCTCTCTCTGTTGAAAGCCAAGCAAGATTGGTATGGAGGTGATGACTGGTGAGCTCTATGCCGCATACTAACGCACACTTCAAAGGGCCTGAACACTCCAATCAAGCAACATCATTCCTTCGGGGGCTGAGGTCAGAACCATCACAATGCTGCTATACATCACTGGGGCCTGGAGAAAATAATGCCTCATAATGAAGTCTGCGTCGTGCCTGCTAGAAAGCCACCCTTTATTGTCCTATTTCCAACCAGAAGTGCTTGTACAGTCTTGTCGATCAAGGTCCTTATTGTACGTTAAATTAGCTCATAACAAACGGCCCGCGGTCGTTGACTCGGAGTGCTGGCTAGCGTTTGCCTTTGCAGATCTTGCTGGGGTATCTGAATTAGTTGATTTTTTGAGGACCACCTTCTGGTCACTGTTTTTCATGCTGAGAGCTAAAATGTGCTTAGCATTTCTCTATTGCATTAGTGTTTAGCTAATTAGCTTTACTTACAGAGCCCCTGAAGGGACATGGGGTATTTTTGTTTTTTATAGGTGAAAATCTGGTGCGCACCAGATACTACGGATTTGAGTGAGTTGTTAGCTCACTATGACACTTTCAGTTTAAGATGATCTGGCTTTAACCATCAAAAAGTGGGTAAAATCACACAGCATGGCTGCTACTTACAGGTTGTGGTTGGGGTTGTGATGCTAATCTGCTCACCATCTGTTCAGGGTGAAACACTGAGAGAAGCTGCTCGATGTTGTCCAAGGTTTGAGAGACTGTCCGGAGTGAAATGCGTAGAGCAAACTAACAACTTTGAATTAAAGCTGCCCGGGATCCTGTTCAAGATGTGGGAGCTGAAGTTGGCTTTCTATTCGCCGGCTTGTTTTGCGAACTTTCAGTTCCGCCTTAAATGTAGCCTAGGTGCATTCTGGCGCCT
>JAILXH010290232.1:78535-92486 GCA_023558415.1 Piaractus mesopotamicus | reverse complement strand
TGTCCTGTGCAAAAGTTTGGAACATTTTACTTTTGAGATATATATATTTTATCTCAATATATATCTCAATATATATATTTTTTCTAATATAAACTCAGCAAATAAATAGAAATTGTACTCTAAGAATTTGCAGAAATTTGCCATGTATCTTTATGAAAGACACCATATGAATTAAAGTTGTTGTTGTTATTATTTGTAGTAGAAATAGTAGTAGTAGTAATATCACATTTAATTTTGTTCCATGTTGAGGATGTGTTAATTTGTTTTAACCTAGAAAAACAGCAAAGCATGTCATGTGACTAGGAGTGTTCAGTTTTTTTCATATGACTGTTTGCACTTTGCTAGCTTGGACCATGCCTTCAGCATGTGGTCATAGTGTGAGAAGAGACTGTATGACTGTAGGAAAGGGGAAGATCTCTGAGAACTTGGGCTGGAACTCTGGGCAGTTTCTGCTTTAAGCTAGAAGGCTGGAACACCCTTAATGAACAGAGGTAGGAGAGACAGGAGTGCAGAACAGGGAGGAGATTGATGGTCGGGTGCGAAAACTTTGTCACAGGAAACAGAAAGTAGAGATGAAAGTTTGTAGGACATTAGAATGTGCTTCACACACATTCCTCCTCCCAAACTTTAGTTGTTTCATATTTCCATTTCCATTTTCAGACTTCCTGGTTTATTAATTTGGCCTTTTGTTAAAAACTGATTATTTAATTAATCATAAAAATAATCACTGTATTATTCAATTACTAATATAATTGATAGTGGCAGCCCAAGTGTTGTTCACATGTATGTAACTTTGCACTACACCCTTCACTAAATATTCACTCTTTTTCCAGAAAGGAGATGTAATAGACATCATCAGTAAGCCCCCCATGGGTACGTGGATGGGCCTGCTGAATAACAAGGTGGGCACCTTTAAATTCATCTATGTAGATGTATTGAGTGAGGAAGAGGAGAAGCCCAAACGCAGCGTCAGGAAGAGGAGGAAGAGCCGGCCACCAAAACCCACATCTGTGGAAGAGCTTCTGGAGCGCATTAATCTCAAAGTAATGACCTCTATGAGGAGCACACCACTTTCCAATTTTGACCTTACACATTTATGAAGCACTGCTACGTATTCACAGAGTAATTGTACATTTCTACTGAAGTCAGTAGTTTTATGAAATCTTCTTGTACCATCTGCTACTTTAGGAGCACATGCCCACATTCCTGTTTAATGGCTATGAGGATCTGGACACATTTAAGTTGCTGGAAGAGGAGGACCTGGACGAGTTGAACATTAAAGACCCCCAGCACAGAGCAGTACTGCTGACTGCAGTGGAGCTGCTGCAAGAATATGACAGTGAGTGGGCCAACACTGAGAGACATACACAGACATTTTGAACACAATTAAAGCAACAGTTTGACAAAAAAATGTAATTTACAGTTTCCCCCATACCCCAACCCAATGTCTAAAGTTTGATCATTTTTTGTTTTGTTTTTTTGCACTGGAGCTGTAAAGCTAATACCGATGGATCTTTATCAGTATAGGAGGCCATTGGGGCCCTTAATACTTGCAAAAAGTGCCTATATATTTTTCATCTTTTTGTAAGTTTTTTAGAAAGTTCCTTAATTTGACTTTATCAACCACATGCCCATCATAAATAAGTGCAAAACAGATTAAGCATATTTCTATTGTACTTTGGTGATACTATGTTATCCATAAAATGGATAAAAGTATCTACTACTACTGTGCAGCTAATTTTAGTTACACAGCATATGCTTGTCCATTTTTATTGATAACAGTGTGCCAGTTTGCTCAGTGCTAATTGATGGCATAGCTTCCATTACTAGCTTCCATTAGGGGATGTCCAAGGCCAGAACTGGAAACCACAGCCATAGAATATGTCGCTGAGCTCATTAAGTGATGTTATACATTATAAATTTTGCTATATTTCGTATGTGTGTAGGTAACAGTGATCCTGAGCGTGGAGGTTCTTCAGGAGGTTCTGAGGAGAAGGTTCTGTCAGAGAGTGGAGCCCCCCCAGACTCCCCCCGTGACTCGGGCTGCTATGAGAGCAGTGAGACGCTGGAGAACGGTAATAACAGCCTTCCTCGCCTGTGACTCTCTCCAGCCCTGCTCCATCTCTTCTCTGTGGGCTGCCAGGCTCTGCATGCTCCAGAGTCAAGCCAAACAAACTGAACTGTGCGACCAGTGTGTGACGAGATCACTCTGGCGTTTAGCTCTCTGTGAACTCATCTCGCCGCCATCTCTGTCCCCTCTATCGCTCGCTCTGTACTCCTCTTCCGCGAGGGCCGGACTGTCTCTCTTTCTCTCACTCCGCTGCTAGCCCTCATCTCCTGTCTACTGTCCATCCTCAGACATGTCAGTCACACCTTCCACCAAATACACAAGGGACCAGTACGTTCTCTCTCTGCAAGAACACACTCATCTGCGTTCATCATGACATTGCTCATACTGAGAAGCAAATGGCAACATTTTTCTGTAGTGGAAGTGGCTTCTACATTTCAGTTCTGTCTGTTACCATGACATTGCGTGATGGTTTTGCACTTGCCTAAAAAAACGTGTTGCACCAAAAGCGTGATAAAGTTGTAGTTTGGGAGAAGTTCAGTGCTTAACCTGCAGTATTCAGTGTTAGAGCTTGAAAATGATTATGCAGATCTTTACGTTTTTGCTTTGATTTAAACTTACAAAAGGATAGTGATCATGACATGCCCTTGTGAATGTCAACAGCCCTTGTGAGGAGTATTTTCCATGCTTGTGCTCTTGAGATTTTGCTGTTCTCTGTGTATATTTTTCTAGTCAAAATAATATAATGTTGCACAATATATTATGTGCCTAAAACCTCTGTTATATGCAAAGTACAGAAGCTAAAATGGACATATTTACAGACATTATACCACTGTGCTTCTCTTGTTTGGTCAGACAAAACAAGTCTGATCCTGAGTAACTGTAGAGGTATTAAAATGCATCTCTGAATAAAAGAAAACAATGTCTGCTCGTTTTAACTGGAACTAAATAAAATATAGCATCCATGTATAATGGAGTTGACCATCGTTTACTCATGAAAAAACTGCCACAAGGCCAGCTTTGTCAATGTGTCCAGCTGTAACAGAGGCTGTGGAATAAACTGCTCTGTGATCTGCTCTTTGGACTTCTTTTATTTCTGCCTTTTCTCATTTGTGCTTCATTTTACTTTGTGTTCACAATCACATTCAGATACATAGCGCCTATCATGTCTCTGTTTGCATGGACGCTTTCTTGCCAAATGACAGTATTTGTTGAATATCCGTGTATCATATTGGTAAATACTTGGTTGTGCTGTTTCACATAAGTCACATCTCACATGGCTCTTTTTTAGGGAAAGACAAAAAGGCATCTTATTTAAGCAGGTCCTCGTCAGGCTTTGAGTCCAGTCACCTCCCATCTCCCGAGTATCCAACACCTCCCCTCAGCCAGTCCAGCGCGTCCAGCAGTCGTGATCCACAGTCTCTCCTGCTTCCCTTCCAAATGACCAACGTGAAAGGACTTTGCTTTGGTATGAGCCCCTGCTTGCTCAGAGCAAAGCTCCTCAGTCAGAGCTGTGATGCACTAGTTGGTCTCCCTGCTTCTCAAGGGCTGTGGAAGCGTTGCCTTTCATTGGACGACCTTCTGCAGGATCGGATTCTCCACACAAAGGACCCAGAGGATTTGAGGCCCACCCATTCAGAGGCCATGCACAGGCAAATCCCTGCTGATAGACACAGCCAAGATCAAACTGAAGGTACAGTTCCAGAAAAGCCTCAGACATGCAGCAACCCAGAGGATGACTCTGCAGAGCTAGGCACAGGAGATGAGTTGTCTGCTACTTTTCCTTCTGTTGACTCCATCACCGCAGAAGTGGAGGCTGAGGCGCTACCTGTAGACGTTCCTGAAGCAGGTGCAGGCAGTGCTCCTTTATGTACACATCATATGAAGCCACCAGTTCCTCCCAAACCACAGCCAGTGCCCCTTGCAAAGGGCAAGGAGATTAGCCCTGATGTTGCTCCTGGGTCCAGTAAACCTTTTATCTGTAGAATTGGAAAGAAAGTTCAGCATGGCAAAGCAGCTAATCTGGAGTCGCTTGTAGAGGAAAAGCTGAGCTTGGATGGTATTGACCTCACAGAGGAGCCCTATTCTGATAAGGTATCTTGCTTCATCCAGGTCCAGAATTATTATTTTTTTAATAGTCTATCATACGTAAAGTGATGGTGCAAACAGAAGTCTAATTTGCCCTCTGTTTATGTGGTTTTTGACTCTTTTTGACATAATGTTATCTGTAAAAATGGACAAATGTCAGGACAAAATTCACACTTTCAGGATGGCTGTTGCTGTTTTTAGCTATGCAGCATATTGTCAATTTCTACATAAACGGTATGTGAAACAATGTGTAAGAAACAAAATAAGCAAGCAAATTTCCACTATAAGTTGTGTCCTTAACGTCCATAACTCCTGAAAATTAGCATTTTGGAGATATGAGGTTCTGTATTATGTAATTTATACGTACAAAATTGTCCTTTTTCTTACAGCATGGCCGTTACGGGGTCCCCTTCTCCCTCATCCAGAGGTACTCTGAAGATCTGAACAAGCCTTTGAGCGATATTGCAACAGTCATGGATCAGACAAGAGTCCAGCAGCTTCGTAAACAGCACCGCATGGCAGTGAGTGTGATATAAATATGAACACAAAATGTTTTCACCTGTGCTTTTAAAACATTTCTAAAATGCATGCTCTTTTATTCTGTCCCTCAGATTCCATTGAGAGGTTTATCAGAGATTTGCGTAAAGCTGTAATTCCTTGAGCACACTGGGGCAATGCTGGATGCCAGGCCATCTTGATAGTTTCTGGCATGGATGCCTGGATGATTACAGCAACTGCTGCAAAAGGGAGTGGATCATACAACGAATTCTACATATTTCAGCCACTGGTAGACCACAACAGCAGCCCATGCCATGAAGGATGAAACTGCAGAAAGACTGATGCCAGAATGTTTGAATGGGACTACAATGTCACAGACTGTTGTGAAGGAAAGCTGTATGCTTTTCAAGCACTAGTGAAGCCAATTAAGATTTGCAAAGGAAGAACATGGTGGTCTTTTGTTTAATGTTACTTTAATAACCTATAGTTTTAATGTTTTAGTATTAGATTTTCAAACAGATGTGTGAGTGTTGTAAGTGTGCTTAGATGCGTGCCAACACTGACACAAGATTTTGAAACTTACATGGTTGCATAGTTTACAGTCAGACAAAGAAACAACATTGTGTTTAGGCAGTGATTTTTATGCAGAGACCTGTATCTTCCTTAAATCTCATATTAACTGTGTAGTAGAATGTTATAAATTGTGAACTATGACTGTCACCTCTCAAATGTAAATACAGAGGAGCTCTCTATGATGAATTGTGAATTTGCATTTGTTTTAAAATGTGTTCTTTCATTTCACTTGCTTTGACAATTATAGAATGACGATTGTGATTTATGATTGTTGATTATGATTCAACCAGAGGTTCTCATTCTCAGCAAAGCAGCCCATGTAACATAACCTTGTTCCGATTATCAGCTAAATATTAAAATATTTGAACAGTTTCCAGAAAATGGAAAACCTATAACATAACAGTGTAGGCATCAGCCATACAGTGGACTGGGATTGAGGACCACTGTATATATAGCTACTGAAATCAGTTAGTGTTATTAAAGTAGTCAAATGTCCCTTATTTGATTTTTGTTTTTTTTTTTTGTTTTTTTTGTGAAACAGTTCCACTATTTTTCAAAATGTCTGCATAATTCAACCATTTAGAATGAATAAGTCCTTAATAGTAGTTTGACGTGAAATGGGGCACTGTAGAGAAAGTTACAAACTCAGATTTCTTTACCATAGGAATGATAGTAACCAGGGGTCATGGTGTCTGATATCACCATAATGCAGAAACGGCCATTTCATTTGCTAGCCAAACCTACCACTGAACCTACACATGTCTGAGTTTTTGTATGTAGTGCTGATAATTGTAAAATAGAGGTAAATTAATAGCTAAAAATAACTTTCATTTTGGTACTGTTTGCCTTAAAACACCTTGCACATACCTCTCAGACACGAGTCAATTTAAAAAATATGTTTTAGGCCAAAATCATCTCAAAGCTAACATAAAGCAATGTCAGGCAACATTCATTACAATTTTGTGTAATAACTGTGATGTATCTTTTGGAGGCATTAAACTCTTCTGATGTCTGGTTCTTATCATCACCACTGTGGACAATTCTAACTGTGTAAATTTCTCTATAATGGCACATTTCACATCACTCTTAATGACTGTTTACATCTTCACAATTTCATTATGCAGAAGTTTTGAAAAATCACTGGAATATCCTTTTCAATGTTGGAATTATTCTGCTGACAAGCATGTTGTCTGCTGGCCTTGCCTTTAAGGTTTTAAAATTGCTATATATTTTCTCAAACTGTTGGACTAATTGTCAGATTTAATATTTATTTTGTGTTGTAATATAGCATTTGATGATACTATCATTACATATTTTCCAGGGAAATGCCTTTTATATGTAGAAAGACATCTGATGGTCTTTGAATACAAAGTGGGTGGGTTATAAAATTGACTTCTCAGCAGCAAAATAATAAAAAGGTCAACAGTGTTGCAGTCTAGGTGATTCTTGGCCTAATAAAACCCAACCAACAGGTGGGGTTATTTTTGCCTTCTGATATTACAGTCTGGCCCCTCCAGAGTGCCTCCCTAACTTCGCCTGAACTGCCTCAAAGGTAAGAAATTTAATTAGAGACGGAGAGAGTGTTTGGTTTCTTAATTGCGTGGCCATTATTTCACCAATTTTCCACAATAAAAGTCAGTACAATGTTCAGCCCACTTCAGAAATAAATCACTCACTCCTGCACAGCTGACAGTAGCCCAATTCTGCTGAGGCTGAAAGTGAGAGGGGGGCTCGAGTAAGAGGGTGTAGCCAACACTCTACATGTCGCACAAAAAATAGCTCTATAATTTGTAATTTGACACTCTAGTTTAAAAAAGGCACCAGGTTCTCTTGCAAACCTGACAGAAGCTGTTGGTGCCCCTATGGAGTAGCCCCTCTTCAGAAAAACTGTTCATAACGTTGAATGGGTCAGCTCCATTCCCACAGTGTACTGAGAATATGGCGAAGCACATTGGAAATAACTGCCATAAGAGTTATATCCGAGGGAAGAACAGGAGGGGTAACTGGTTAGCTGTAATTTTGCTGAGAGTTTCTCGCCGGGATTTTGGACTGTGCTTGACCACGCTGCTTTTGTTTTGTTTGGGCTCCGTTTTGTGGCAGTTGAATGGTGGACCACCTCAGCTTCTCCTTCACGTCCGTTACTACTTCGGTAAGAATCAGAGCAACTCAAGCTCACTGGAGCAGAGCAGCGTCTGTTAATACAGCTTTATTACATCTACCGATGCGGTGACGTTAGAAATATCTTTTTAGTAATTCAATGTCGTGGACGACCAAGTGGCTATAATGAATTTATAAGCCTATTAATTGATAAGTGATGGAAGACGAGACTATTGGTGGTTTATACCATATGGTGTACAGACAGGGGTTGCCAGTTGTCAATAATGACTCCCTCTGACGTGAGAACACTTTAGCCAGAGGTTGACAGCTCGACAACTATATACATATGAGTACATTTTTAAAAACAAGAAAATTCAGCTTTGGGTCCCTGGAATAAAACCACTTACAGTCTCATCTTTAATTGTATTTTTCTGAATATATTCAATACAGTGTCATTTACACTCAAGTATTTTGTGAAAGGAAGCTACTTTTTTACTTTGCTTTCATTGTAGTCGTTCAGATTTAGTTCCTAATTCCTTGTTTGTGTTGAATTCCCTTCTATTCTGTTGGTGACAGCACATTGACTACTTTGCTGTTGCTCACGGCTACCTTTTTTGAGCTTTAGCATTTTAGTTCACACCCAAAAAAAGAACCCAAAAGAAGCAGAATAACAGCACTAGCCAAACATTGATCCCATTGCTGGATGTGCTAAGAGTTCCCCTGCAGTTCTGAAGGGAGTGGAGTATCTGAGGAGTTATTTTGATCTGATACGTTTTTACTTTTTCTTTTTAGTAAATAGTTTTACTTCTGTTTGAGTCATTGTTTAATTAAAATAGCAGTACTTTTGCATGTGTATACACTTTGCATTGGGCTCTACGCTTAGCATGGGCCCAACATTAACATTGTTATTTTGTTATATAGGAATGTATCTCACTTGTAGCAGCCACAGTCTTGTGCCATTAGCATGAGCAAACAGTGTTTGGAGAGGTGCTGGAGAGGGCAGAGCAGTAAGCAGTTATCAAGTAGGCCTTTGTGTCTGAGAGTATCAGCAGAATGAAAGAGTTCCTTATGGCCCCGACACTTTGACAATGCAGAGAACGGCCAGGAAGTCTCCTAATCAACATTTCCTCAATTTAATTAATGTGCTTGGAATGAGGTGGTTTGTTTTACACAAGTAACCTTAATATTCAGACTCAACACTGCTAATTTACACATTATGTAGAGTTTGTATGTCATGTGTGAACATAAACACTCTGTCTCTTCTATGCTTTTTTTAGGACAATCAACATTTCTTGATGACCATGAACCCTTAGCGCCCAGAGTAAGTGTGATACATTTTGTTACCCAGAGAAATTACTCTGTATTAGAGTTTCAGTTTTGAAATTGCACGTAAAGGTTCTACCAGTAAATCATCTTTCACCTTGAGGGAACCAAAGCAAAGTCATGTTGGCTTGTCACATTATATGCTTTATCTGTTGTACATGCAAATCAATTAAACCTATGGTGACTGAATTGCCATTTAACATTCTTTATTCTGATGGGCCATTCATTTCTGTTACAGGCATTACCGTTCCCTAGTAAAGTTGTATATAATCGAGTTGGGAAGTGTGGGAGTCGGACGATTGTCCTGCTGCTTCGTATTCTGGCAGAAAGAAACAAGTTCACCCTCATCTCATCAGACATCCACAACAAGACCAGACTTAGCAAGCATGAACAGGTTATGTCCCAGATGTATGCCTTTGCTGACAGTGTGAATTTCTCACAAAATGTTTACTTATTTCATTTCACCCCTTTCTTTGACATGCAGATGGATCTGATGATTAACATAAGCACTGTTCCACAGCCATTTCTGTACACTCGACATGTTCATTTCCTCAATTTCACCAGGTACCATTACACTTGTATTATTTTTTTCTGCATAATTAAAACCAAATAGCCATTTTATTTGTTATGCAAAACAGTCATTTAAGCTACAGTTGTCTTCTGCATTTTTAATAGTGGTCAAATAGTGGTAAATCTATTTAAAGAAGTTTGCTGTGGGTGCTACTTTGCCTTGCAGTGTCCTGCATTTACCTCTCTACCAAGAACGTATTTTAGAAAATGTTACAGGCCAAAACCTTATCTCTGAAACATTTGTGTCAGATGTCATGAAACGTATTTTTTAAAAATGCTGTGTGATAATTGTCCCCTAGGTAGCTTTTAGAGGCATTAAACACTCAATCGACTGGCTCATATCACCACCACTGTGAAGAATTTTGAGTCGGCAAGTTTCTCTACAACGGTGCATTTCACATCAAACCACTCTGAATGACTTTGTTGACATTTAATTATGCAGAAATTTAGAAAAATCTCTTTCCCCTTTAAGGCCAAGGAACACTGACTCAACACTCCCCAACTAGAACAATGTGAATGGTTCAGAATGTGGGAAAACGCTAGAGTAGTGTGAAAGAGGGGTAAACATTACAGAAACAGAGTGTAAGTGAGGAGAACACTGTAGAACAGTGTGAAAGGAGGAACCATGCTAGAACAGTGTGAAAGGGGGTAAAACATTAATAACAATGTAAAAGGGAGGAAAACATTCTAGAACAGTGTGAAAGGGAGAAACATTCTAGAACAGTGAAAGGGAGAAACATTCTAGAACAGTATGAAAGAGGAGAAAAAATTCTAAAACATTGTGAAAGGGGAAAACATTCTAGAACGTGAAAGAGGGGAAAACATTCTAAAACAATGTGAAAGAGAGGAAAACATTACTGAAAAGTGTGAAAAAGGGGAAAACATTGAGCAGAGAACAAGGAAAAACATTCTAGAACATTGTGAAAGGGAGAAATGTTCTAGAACAGTGTGAAAGGAGGGGAAATCAGAAAACGGTGTGAAAGGGGAGAAAATGTTTTCGAACAGCGTGAAAGGGAGTGAAACATTGTAGAAGAGTGTGAAAGAGAGGAAAACATTACTAAAAAAGTGTGAAAGAGGGGAAAACATTCTAGAACAAGTGTAAAAGGGAGGAAACATTCCCAACAGTCACTCACAGGTGCGGCAAACCAACCCAACCTGTGGGCTTGTTGGTGTTTGTTGGAGAACGTTGGGTCAGTGTGCTTTGGGCTTTACACAGCTAAAAATGACTCAGGCTAAGAATCCTGTCTCTGTCTCTCCTGAAACAGGTTCAGAATAGATGAGCCTGTATACATCAACATCGTTAGAGATCCGATCAATCGTTTTCTGTCCAATTACTTTTTCCGGCGCTTTGGAGACTGGAGAGGAGAAGAGAATCATGTTGTCCGCACTCCTGGAATGAAGGATGATGAGAGATACCTAGTGAGGATTTTGAAATCTTTTCTCTTAGGTATCCTTTTTAGGTATATTTGATCATTTGTAAATGTGTGCAATGTGTAAGCCACCCTAAGAGCTGGCGTTGTTTACAACTGGACTTTGGTCTGCTCAACATCTCATTTTTCCTCCATAAATAGTTACTTACAGTTTTTTAACTCAAGAGCCATGTGAGATGAACAAATCTTAAATGAGAAATGATGGTCAGCTTATCATTTAGCTTTTAACTTCAGTGAAGTTAATGCTTTTTTGCCCCTCACCCTGCGGCAATATTTTTTTTATTTAAAGAAAACACAACTATTTTTATTGTGTTTTAAAAAAAATTAGGTTATTGTTGTTACTGTTGCCAAAGTGTATGTTTGGATTCGGGTTCCTGGCATAAGTTGGTGGCAGTGCCACAGTGGCTGCGCTACAGTGTAATTACCTCCACTCACACTAGCAGGAGCACTGTAACTGTACAGCTTTGCAGCATCATAAATTGAATCTGCCAGACTTTCCCCCCTTGTGTGTTTTACAGTTTTGCATGAATGCCTCTTTCACCATTTAGTCAGCAGACTTGGTTTTATTAAGCAGTACAGTCATGTTATATTTAGAATGAGAAACAGCTGTGGTGTCTTCACTGCTGCTTTTTCTGGTAGGTGCTCGTGATGCTTCAGTCTCAAAGTTTTACAGCTAGTTTTATTCACCCTGATTCCTTTTGAGCTGTGGATATTTATTAAATTGCATATTTATACTTGTTTTGGGAATTGAAAATTAAATTCATGTTAAGTGATTTGTTATGTTTTACCTGTTATATAATACAGTACATTATTAAACAATATGGTAGAAGTTCTCATGCACATTATATATGTACAGTTCTCTCTTGTGAAAGCAATATTGTATATATCTTACGTGGAATGCTCAGGTTTTGTTTGCTTTGGGGCAGGAAATAGACAGGCGTGGGTCCCCTGCCGGAGGCTGCCTGATATGAATGACCCCATAGTTTGAGGATTGGTGTGCTTAGCCCCCTTGTGGATGAACATAAACACTTCTGTTCACAAGGAAGTTCGCTGAAACCCATTTACGTTTCACTGAAAAAAAAAGTTTCTTGACAGCAGATTTATTGACCCTCATTTTTACAGACTTCTTTATTGTTTTTGTGTTGGCCTCAGGACATTAACACTTGCATCTTGGAAAACTACCCTGAGTGCTCCAACCCTCGGCTCTTCTACATCATCCCTTATTTCTGCGGTCAGCATCCTCAGTGCAGGTAAGGCAGCTTTAGTATCAAACCATAAAATGGTTAATAATGACATTTAACTCTCACCTGGTAGCTTATAGACGGATTGTTGATCAGGAACATTCAAAGTGAAATATGTTGGAGAAAAAAAAAAGATCTGTAACCCGGTAACTGATAAACACTATGACAGTCCTTTGTCATTTTGATGGGTTTTGGATAGGGAGCCAAGTTTGTGGGCTCTGCAGAAGGCTAAGGAGAATGTTCTGGAACATTATCTGCTGGTGGGGGTACTGGAAGAGCTAGAGGATGTGCTGCTTTTGCTGGAGAGACTCCTGCCTCACTTCTTTTCTGATGTCCTCAACATCTACAGAAGTCCAGGTAAAATCCTTTTCTTTTTCAGCTTTAGTTGGCAATGTTACTGTATGCACACTGCCCATCAAACATTTTAAGCAATGTTTTATTTTTGCTGTTACTTGTCAATGAATTAAGAAATAACATCAAAAGTTTCATTACCATAAACCAGCTATTTAGTAATACATGACAGATTTTTTTACAGACTATTAATATTGAAAATCCTTTGGCCCAAAGGTGGTTTAAAACCTGAAAGGTTTAAGTAATGCTGATGACATCGCAGTAAAGGTATAAAATGCACAGGATATGGCAGTTCTGCCAAGGTATACTGCGTGCACTCCAGTATCCGCATGGCACATGTGCTGGTTGTGCCATGTGCGCGTGGCTTCCACTCCGTTTATAAGTGGCTTGTGAACCAGCGTAAGACGCTTTTGCCCGCCCAAAAGCTTGGCACAGTCAGCATACTATAACAAACTTTACTTAGAAAATCACAGTAAAACCTGGCAAAGAAGAAAGTAAATTTGAAATGAAACTTTCTGAAACCACGCATGACAAGTCGGCTTCAATAAGGACAGCTACTACAGTTTCTTCTGACATTTTAATTATAGATGGGCTATGCAACAAAATACTAAGAGCCATTAAAAGTGTCACCGACACGCCATATAAACAATTTTTTCCACCAGTGCCACTATGTAAAAAGTGGCAAGCCAGCGCAGGTAAATTGAGTGCACCCATTCTCAAATCTGTTTATATGTGTTACAGTGTTTTCTTTAAATTAAACCTGCCCTTACCATGTTAGGTAATTTAAAACTAACAGACAAAACACGATCTTTTAAACAAGATGAAACCTTTTAAAAAAAAAAAAAAACAGGGCAACCCTAAACTTTGTACACCCATTTAGAAGAAAAATATATGTACATATATTTGATGGTATTAAAAATATGTGCAATTGTACAATATATGTGCAATTGTATTGTATCTGAACTAATTGTCCCTTTTATCAAGTCCACCTACCATATAGGTGCATTTTGTAGTTCTACAATTACAGACAGTAGTTCATCTGTTTCTCTGCATTTTGTAGTCCCCTTGTACCTTGTTCTTTGATAGTCAGGATCCCCACAGAACCACCATAGAGCAGGTATTAGCAGGTACTCTTTGAGTGGCGGATCATTCTCAGACCTCTGACACTGACATTGTGGTGGTGTGATACTGTGCGTTGTGCTGGTTTGAGTGGATCAGATGATCCACCACCCAAAAATCTATATAAATACCTGCTCTGCGGCGGGCCTGTGGGGGTCCTGACAATTGACATACCACCGCAGGCTACAAGGGGACTAACAAAGTGTGCAGAGAAACAGATGTACCGCAGTCTGTAATTGTCACACTACATAGTGCACCTATATGATAACTGGAGCTGATCAAATGGACAGTGAGCATAGATGCAAGGTAGGTGTAGTTAATGAAGTGTATGTGCAAAACGTGGGGTTTTAAAATATGTGCTTAATAAATTTAACTGCATTTTTGAATATTTAAATGTATACCAATAGATGTAAATATGTCAATATATTGAAATATATGCACATATGTAGATAAAATATGTAACAGTTGTATATATTACCAGCTTGACAGCTACATTGAAAATGTATGGAGATACATTTCCTGTGTATATGGACAGGTAGTCCCAGAAGTATTTTTCAGTACAAATGAAAGAAGTTATAGAACATTTGTATGAT
>JAILXH010290232.1:49632-60313 GCA_023558415.1 Piaractus mesopotamicus | reverse complement strand
TTTAAACTCCTATAACTCGAGTTTAAAAGCTCTTAAAAATATAACAGCAGTGTTAAAATGTTTTATGCTATTCAGTTTTCATGAAATGATTGTATTCTGTTGTATTAAAAATGTTTAAGCATTTATAAACTATGATTTTGCTCAAATGCTTCATATCAGCCCATTCATTTTGGACTCGCTCGGGAGCGCCCTCTAGCGTTTGAGAAACCCGGAACACATTGCAGAGTGGTAATTCTCCTCTCTTTAACTTCTCTGTTTATAGTTCAAAACGATTAATGGTCACGTGATTCAGGCACACTTCAGATAGTTCCCGGAAGTTCTTGGCCGGCAATTTGAACGCATAAACACAGAGACAGAGCTGCGACTTTTGGTAATAAATAGTCAATAAATGCATCGATTTACAATATTTATATGCGCCAAACATGCAGAAGATACTCTTTAACCACTAACGAGAATGACATTGACATAAAGTGAAGCTTGTTGTGCCCATTTGGAGCTCGCCCCGCCCGTTGACCAATGTGCTCTCAGCTCCTGCAAGTCTCGCGATATTTATCGGGTTGCTGCAGCTTCTCTAAGGTAAGGTCCTGAAAGCTTTATATTTAAAGTTAGCACGGCTTCCTTTGCAGGCTCATAGAAGTGTATAAAAATAAATGCGGAGAAATACAGCAGTTGTAGCTAACCGTGTCATTTACATGCGAATCTGAAGTCCAGAAAAGGAGCTTTTTGTTCTTCGTTTAATATGGCGCTCGTTTTTAAAGTCAAACCGGCATTGCTCTGTATCCTGCAAAACTCGACCCTTTTCAGTGCTGGAAGTGGGACAGGCTGCTGCACACAGGACAGCGGGATGACTTCTCTGTGATTTTTACATCCTATAGGTGCAGAGAAAACATGCACTCTCTGCTCGGAGTCCTACTTAATCCAGAGTCCTGTCCTGTAGTACTCATGTTAGAAATGGCCGCTGTTTGGTTTGGTTAACGTTACTACTCAATACATGTCTACAATGTCCTGATAATATCACACGCTGCTGTTGTGTTATCAGTGCTAATGGATGCTACTCGCCAGAAGTGGATAGTAACTCAGCCATCAGAACGCCGTCAAAGCGTATTCACAAAGCTGCTTTGATTAGCAGTGCTAAGAGACTTCTGAGACCATCTTAGTGACTGGAGCAGATCCTAGATCTGAGCTGAATGCGGGCTCAGATTTATCTTTATACTCTTACACGACTCTTACATGGCATGTTAGTCATCCACATTTAAGTTAGTTCCTAATTCTTTTTCACTGTTTAATTACACTCTGATCTGTTGGTGACAGCGCTGAACTGTTTTCCCTTATGCAAAGGAAGTACGTTTCTATCTTTCTAAATATGTGTCAAGTTTGTACATGTAAATATTAAAAATTGATAGTATCAAAAACATTTATATATTTCAATATATGAACATAAACGTGCATGCATATATTGGCATATATTTAAATATTTAAAAATGGCATAGTTAAATATATTTAGCAGTTTTTTTTAAACATCACATATTGCACATATATTGCAGGTCATATATTATAGTTTGCTAGTACTCTCACCTCACTCTTTTGAGCATTAGCATTTCATTGTAGCCTGTAGAAAGGTAATGTGACATTGGAATAAATGTAAGTACATAAATGCAGTAAAAGGTACAGTTTGAAAAACACAAGGTTGATTCATGAGTTCTTACTGCTCTCCAGCCTTGGCATGGATTCCATCAGCAGCACACCTGATTTAATATAGCTATTTAATAAGCAGGTACTGGATAATAACTGTCATTTCTGGACTTCTCTGAGGAGAGGTTTGGAAATGGTTAAGCTAACACCCTGACGTACATAAAATCACAGTGCATTGCTTATTAATTTAGATTTAATAAATGAATAAACCCTTGTTGTCAAGATAAGCAACTTTCCATATAATTTTCTCAGAGACATTGGGACAGTGCTATATATAAGGGGTGGACGATCTGGCAAAATATAATATCAGAACAATAAGACTTAAAGACATGTTCACGATACACAGTGTGTGTGTGTGTGTGTATATATATGTATATGTATATATATATGTGTGTGTATATATATATATATATATATATATATATATATATGATGTAATTTATCACGATAATGTAGAATATATCATATTCCCCACCCCTAGAATATATTAGATGCACAAACACATAAGTGTGACAAATGAAATTAAAAACCTAAATAAATGACTGGAGAAAGACAGACAGATACAATGCATAATACAAATAGGCTTTTTTTAGGTACTACTTTTTTTTTTTTAATTGTTTTAGGCCATTTAGGTCGAACTGTCAAACTGTATGATTGGGACAAGCATGCTGAATGTCTGTTGCGGCTGTTAATAAAACAAATCTCTGTATTCTGACTTCTGTTTCTGTATTCCTGTTTTAAACATGTAGGTCATACAAAGCAGAATGTCTGAGCATCCACAAACTCAGGCTTCTAATTTCCTGGCGTTCCATTCAAAAACCCATAAGGACTCCATCCTGAATAAATTTGACACATTGAGAAAGAGAGATATACTTTGCGACATAACTCTTGTTGTGGAGGACGTGCACTTTAAGGCACATAAGGCTCTATTGGCTGCAAGCAGTGAGTATTTCTCATTAATGTTCACTGCAGAAGACCAGGTCAGCCAGTCCATCTACAAGTTAGAAGGCATGGCTGCGAAGACCTTTGCAGCTGTGCTTGAGTTCATCTACAGTGCACAAGTGTCTGTGGAGGAGAGCAACACTGAGCAGCTGATTGATGTGGCCCGTTTGCTGGAGATCAGTGATTTGGTGAAAGCTCATGCAGAACTTCACTTGAGTAGCTCAGCCACAGTGCTGGAAGCTTCCTCAGAGGGAGGAAGTGGTGACACAAGCACAGCTGGAATCCATCCGAAGCGCAAAAGAGGGCGGCCAAAGAAGAACACAAATAACCCAACATCAGGCTCAGTGGTTCAGGAACTGAGCCAAAAGGAGAACGGACCTCCTGCTGAATCACAGACTGAGACCACAAAACAAATGACACTGGATTCATCTGTAGATTTCCCAGAGACTGCAGAACATCTGTGTGATTCTAATCCCCTTCTCAGGGACTCAGACGATGCTGACTATGACCCAAAAGAGAACAGACAACGCCACAGCAAACGCAAAATCAGGCAGCCGGCGAAACTAAAAAGCTACAAGCTAGGAAACGAGATTCATGAAGAAACAGTGCCAGGAAAAAGGGGTAGAAAAAGGAAATATCCAGCTACTGAGCCACGCTGTGATGACTGTGGCAAAGTTTTTAAAAACCATCTGTTTTTAAAAATACATCAGCGAACCCACACAGGTGAAGCATTAAATAGGACTTACTGGCATCTTTCATTCATGTTCATGTATATTGATTTGGTTCCTCACTGAAATATTAAAGTAAATTTACTTTCTGGTTCTTTTGCAGGTGAGAAACCTTTCAAGTGCCACATTTGTGGGAACTGCTTCACACAGAAACACACACTATTGGTTCATCAGCGCATGCATACTGGAGAGAAGCCCTTTGTCTGCACTATTTGCTCCAAAGCTCTTTCCACCAAACACTCCCTGCAGGAGCATATGAATCTGCATGCAGGTATGGAAAACTATTTTGACATTGCAGTGCATTATCATAGTCATTACAATCCCCAGTCACATTTTTATATATGTCTGCTTTTTTTTTCCAGAAAAGAAATCTTTTAGCTGTGATCAGTGTGGGAAAACCTACACTCAAAAGAGACAGTTGAAGAGTCATTACCGTGTTCATACAGGCAAAGCACTGCCTGAATGTACACACTGTCATCACAGGTTTATGGACGCAGCACAACTGAAGAAGCATCTGAGAACACACACAGGTGAAGGTGACATGTAGTCTTAACACAAACTGCATGCCTGATTGCCTCAGAAACAACAGAGTTGTTAAGTAACCAATAGTATGAATCTTATTCACATTTCAAGGTGTCTGCTTTTACTGTTTTCAGCTATACATTGTACTTCCACATTTATAGATAATAGTATGTCATACAGTATCAGAGACCACTTAAACAAATTTTTTGATAGGGCTGTTTGATTCCAGTCATTTTGGAGTCGACTGAATTTATTCAAAATAATTGGTTCCAAGGTTCAGTTTCACACAATAGTTCTTTCAATTCTCAATCCCAAACATCGTGACACAGGGAAGGAGATCTGCCAAAATAATGTATAATGCACTCTTAGGATAATGGTATCTTGACATATGATCTTAATGTGCTACCACCTCAGTTGTTCCTCAAGGACACAAAATGTCACTTTAATTCTCTGACCTGTTTGACCTTAGCAAGGTTTGGAGAGCTAATGCCAGCTAAATTAACCTAATGCTAGCTGTCTTGGAAATTGGGAATAGCTAAATTATACCTGATTTTCCAGTGTCAACCTTGGAAGGGGAGAAGGTTTAGCACCAGAGAAGTAGATTGCCCAAAGTAAAAAAAAAACAGCCAGTCTATTAATGTGTGTTGTGAAAGGATCCATTTTTCAGACATTAAGTCCAAAGCTTCAGAGTTGACTCCTGATTCCCAAATGCCTGGAATCAGATAATGGACTCTTTTTTTTTTTGGATTTGATTCCCAGTCCTACGATTTGAGATTACTGAACAACTCAGCGTGGTTTGAGGCAAGTTTAATGACTGAGGTATGCAGTTTGCTAAATGCTAAATGGGGGTTTATTACTTGTTAGCTACATTAGTAGCTACTACTTCGTAGTTCCTTTAGTTACATTGCCAGTTTAAAAAAGGGCATATAGTCAGTCTTTACAGGTAGAATTCACACCAGTTTAATTGCTTTTGCAGGTGAGAAACCTTTTACTTGTGAGATTTGTGGGAAGTGTTTCACAGCCAAAAGCACACTGCAGACACACATCAGAATCCACAGGTAGACTGTCTTCCGTTTTCATTAGATCCTGACATATCATTTCTGTTATCAGTACTGGTGCATTTGGTGGTGTTGACATGTAGTTTTTTCTTGGTTATATTTTGTTTAGAGGAGAAAAGCCTTATGTGTGCAACATCTGCAACAAGTCCTTCTCCGATCCCAGTGCCAGAAGGCGTCATGTAGCCTCTCACACGGGGAAAAAGCCCTTCACCTGCTCTGTGTGTAGTCTGTCGTTCGCTCGCCTGGACAACCTGAAAGCACATGTTAAAACTCACAACAAGGAGCGTCTGGTTTCAGAGCCAACTGAAACAACCGTGGTGGAGACCACAGCAGAAACTGAGGAGATGCACAGCATCCTCCATCTGCAGCAGTACCACCCAGAACAGGAGATCCAGCTGGTTGTCACCAGCGAAGTGGACGACATCAACTTGGTCCAGGGCCAGAAGCAGGCCATCAGCATCATCACCACTGAAGGTACCCCTGAGGAGCTGACTGCAACTGAACAGACCCACTCCAGCCTCACTCTCCTCACCCAGCCTTCGGGGCATGTCCAGAACCTGGCATTGGTCACTCAGGATGGATTAGACCCCAGTGGCCAAATCCAAACCATCAGTGTGGTAGAGGGCCAGGTGAGCAGTGGCCAGTCAGAGCAAATGCATGTCATCACGCTGACCAAAGAAGCTATGGAGCAGCTACAGGTTCACCACGGAGCTCCACAACAGCTACAAATTAGCCCACAGCCCCTTCAGCAGCTGCAGGTAATCCAGCAAGCCATCCCACAGCTTTCTATTGCTCAGGAGCCCCCTGCTGCCGAGGTGGAGCTCACAAGGGAGCAGCATAGCCAGGGCCACACCGGGGCCATCCATATCAGCAGCCAAACCAGCCAGCCCATCTCCATCAGTCAAACCAGCGAGCAGATCCCCAGTGGTCAGATCCAGGGACAGACATTTCAGATCCAAGCAGGGACAGTTTCCTACCTTTACACCACCAGCCTGGCTCCACAGAACTGATGAGCAGACTAAACAGATTCATTCATTTTATGGGTTTGTGCTTTCAATTGTAATTTGATGGAATCAGTGTACACTTGATTCAAATGTATACACTGATTCCTCATCTATGATACAACATCACAGTTATTGCCCTGCAGTAATTGTGTTGATGTGCTATATTCATATGGAACAGATGTACACAGTTGAAACTGATTCCATATGAACAAGACTATTACATCACAATTACAGTTGCATGCAAAAGTTTAGGTACCCCAGGCAAATTAATGTTTTGTTGATGAAACAGCAAAGTGAAGACACATCCTCTGCAGATTTTACAGACTTATACACATTTTATTGCACAGTTACTGTTTATTTGCTGAATTTAAGATATTGGTTGTATATCAAACATAAAATGTGGCCAGTGTAAAAGTTATCATATTGTATGTTTTATTCTTCCAGTATAACGCAAATAAATAGACATTGTGCACTACACTATGCAATAATATGCCATATATAAGTTTGTTCTCTGTAGAGGATATGTGAACTTATTCTGACTTAGAAAATCAACAAATCGTGTCATTTGACCAGGGGTGTTCAAACTATTGCATATTGTCCTTCGTTTTGCCTGGCAATAAGTGTGTGAATTTTTTTTTTCATAGAAAACAGAAGAGTATGTTGATGTTTTTGATTATTAGCCAAATTTATTTGTTTGTTTGTTTTTTGTTTTTATGTAAAATATAAATTGACCAACAGAAATGCTCCAAAATCACTTGGAATAAAAACTCTTTACATTAACCTACATTAAAGATTAAGATAATTTTTGTCTTCTCTTGTAAAGTTACTATTTTGGAGGTATTACTTTTTATGTATATGCTCTGACTGTTGCTGTAAGATACTTTAACACTGATTCCATATGAATAATGTATTGTGACGTCAGTTATTGTACGGTTCACCTGCTTCTAACTATAATTGAGTAGCTGTGGAACCAATGTCCCTATATTATGACATGACAAAATACTGTCCTGCTGTTCTACCTTTGGCAACATACTTCATTCATATGGAACCTGTGTACAAATGTGAATTCGGTGAATTTGATGTACACCAATATTGGAAATTCACTAAACTATTCTTTCAGTATGTTTATTACTCGCAATCACTAGCATATCAGAAATGTTTTTTTAAATGTAATTTATTAGATAATTTGGTTCAATAAAAGTGGAAAAGAGAATACGTTGAAATGGAAATATTAGTTTATTAATGGCATATGATATGAGATGATCATCAGATTTCTAAAGGATCATGTATAACAAAGCACAAATGATTAGAAATATAGTGTTCAGTTTAAAGAAAGGGGTGCCTGTGACATGATGGCACACCAGCACGAAACAGCACATGCATGAGATAAATTGTCAAACACACAACTGCTTAATTCAATGAAACCTGCTTAACCTTTAAAGCTATATAAGTCATGTGAGCAAAATTAGTGAAAAATGCCATCAGAATGTGTGTATGCAGCTGGGTTTGGTGAAATTGAACAACAGAGAAAAGCATGAAATTATTTGTGACACAGTCTAAGATTTTGGTGTGACTTCTGAGGAAGAGGTGTGAAGGTTCTGTCAGGGAGGTTGGGTAACAGCATGTCTGCAATCTCCATACGCAGGCGCCGCTGGGCCTGTGAATTAGGGGCATATAGGTTTTAAACCAGCCTCAGCTCAGATATGAAATTCTACCTCTTAACAGTCTAATTAACATAGTCTCTGGATTTTTCAGGGCTTTGGGGGTATTGTAATGCAGGTTCATTTTTTACGTAACTTGAAAGACTTTGTAATTTCAGGGAAAATAAACTTACTGTTTTTGGTCTCTCAAGTAGTGTCCCCGAGTCTCTTCTAGTTGCTGTCAGTCTAAGTGCAGCCTCAATATCAGAATCTTCAGATGTGCTGTCTATAAAGCCACTTACTTTTGTATTAGAAAAAAACAAACCATGAGTGTGTTTGACTGAAAATGAAACATACAATCACATATGGTCACCTGAGAAATGAATCTCACCAGCTGAGGATTTTTTTCTGTCACTGGCTCTGCTGGAAGAAGCAGTCTTACATCCTGAATAAAAAAGGGACAAAATGTCAGTCTAGTCTAAAACATTGTGTCCAAATGAGTCCAGAATGATGTAAATAAATCACTGTGAGCACCTAAAGGAGAAAGATGTTTAGACATTGCTGTCTCAATACTGTTGATCTGGTGCTGTAGTTTGTCCACTCTCTGAAATGCCTCCAGTTTTAGACAGCGTTCATGACTGAGCTGGTTCCGCACCTTAAAATGTTCACAAAGCAGAGTATTGCAGTGCTATAACATAGATTCTATATAGCAAAACATACTGTTCAAACGTCTCTATTACCTTAAAGCAATAGTACACTCAAATGTACACAATTTCCCCCTTATCCCAAATGTAGTTTATCAGCAATTGTTTGCCTCTTTATTTTTTCACAGGAGCTGGGTAATTCTACCATTGCTGTGTCAATCAGGGTATGAATGCTGATATGTAATTCAGATATAAAACATAGTCTGTTGTATTGAAGAGACCTGTCCAGGGTGTATCCTGCCTTCCACCCAATGACTGCTGGGATAGGCTCCAGCTCCCCCCGCGGCCCAGAAGGATAATCGGCTCAGAAGGTGTATGTGTGTTATATTAAAGAAAATCACGTTTTAACACCACTGACCATAACCCCACCGACAAAGTGACTCAAATCTGAGCTTTTCTAAAATATAGTCCACTGCCGCTTTAGTTTCAAAGCCATATTATATGTACAAAATGATAAATATTGCATTTATGTTTTGTTTCGATTTTAACATTCATTTGGTGGGTAACACCACTGACACAATCTTTTTGTGACACAAAGCTGTCAGTATTTTAGCCAAATTGATCAGAAATATAAAAGAGACTTCACTGACTGTAGACTACTCAGAGTTATTCTTCCTTTGAGATATCTATAGAAGAGGTAAATCAGAAAAACCTTTTTCATGCACTAAACATGACTAAAAATCACAAAAAATATTGTAGTTTGGAACAGAATAACAAATATACAGACAACAATATACAGAACTTTCTGTGGTTTATGCTTATTTTCAGCTCGTTCTCATGGCTTTAAACTGTGGGACACCATTTGCACTGCAATGGTAGAATGACCCAACTTGAAGGCTAATGTAGGTAACGAGGTGAAAATATAAACCCCATCAACTAGCACTGTGCAAACTGCATGCCTAAAGCATATGAACATGATGGTAGGTACATAGAACTGTATGTGTATTAGTATGTGTATAGTTCATCATAAAGAAGGTTTCATTAAGAAGTTTGATATACCAGCGTAAACTCTGTATTACCTTTTTAATCTGGTTGTGACTGCGCTGTTGCCGGAGCTCACTCTCTCTGCTGGTCTTTTCCAGTTGGGCGCTGAGGGCTCTGAGCTGACTGTCTCTCTCTTCCATGTCCTCCTGTAGTTGCTCCACACTCTGCATGCGAAAGCTCTCCAGCTCTTGCCGGCTCCGTGCCTCCTGCACTGACCGGTGCTCCACATCCTGTAGCTGTTGGGTCTGCGGTCATGAAAAAATACTGGCTCAGTGATTTATATATAGATCATTACATTTAATGAACAGATTAAAAAGGCCTGTTTTTTGGACGTGAGACTGTACCTGTTTAACAATTTGTTGCTTAACATGTTCATACTCAGTTTTACACTGCAGCATGGCGGCCTTCACTGCTTCAAGCTCCTGCTTCAGTATCATCTCCCCTTCCTGTGATGTCATCTTCACTCTCAAAGCCTCCAGTTTACAAGATATCGCACTCTAAACATGACAAGTATTGGTCAAATGGTCAAAGACTTTGGTGTAAGCACTATTATGTTACCTGAATCTCAGTCTAGCTTACCTGTTGGCACTGAAGCAGCTCCTTTTGTAGCTTGACCTGCCCAACCACCTGCCTCCAGTGGTGAAAGGCTCTTAATTTACAGAGAAGTCCAGCCAGTTGACTATTTTCTGAATAAAGATCTTCTAATATCTCTTTCTGATAAAGAAATATAGGAGTAACACCATGTAAAACACTGATAGGCTTTTATTTGTGATTTATTGTGACTGATGTGAGACTAACCTCAGAGAGCTTGCTGGTCATGTCCTCATTGTTTTTAATGGAGGAAAGCTTGTTCCTAAGCTTAATGATCTTGTCCACTCCTTCATGTCTGACCCTGCTGACTAGCTGCTTCACGTCTTGGTCCATTCTGACATGATATTTGTCAAGCCTTGCCTGTACACCAGAAACACTTGGACAGCTAAGTAACCTTGAAGTGAATGTGAGTTAAAGCCAAACATTTGTTCTGAATTTAGATAAGTGCATGTTCACACCTTCAGCTGAATGCAGGTTGAGAAGAGCTGGCAAAGCAGTGAGTCATAACGCTGCCTGTGTTCAAGGCTGACCTGCTGTCGGATGCATTTCTGCTCTTCTTCCAGCTGAGTAACTCGGGCACGAAGTGCTGTTACCTCAGTCATCATTCCATGGCACAGCTCTGCTACCTATGATAAAAGCTTATCCATCATTGTTTAGAGCTACACCTTTTTTTTCTACTGTAGCATCCAAACTTTCCCTCAGGGATTAAAAAAATACTGAATTTTGCATACATCAGAAACCACTCTTCATGTTTTTACTTTCCAGTCAAAATAGTCATTAAGTAAAAGTCGTTCATTTTCAGAAGATATTTCTGAG